>QJNX01000479.1:0-32528 GCA_004155925.1 Monosporascus sp. MG133 | reverse complement strand
AGATTGTAAAGCTGCTTCTCGACCAGGGCGCCGACGTTAACGCTCAGGGTGGATATTATGGCAACGCATTACAGGCGGCTTCACTTGAAGGCCTCGGACAGATTGTAAAGCTGCTGCTGGACAAAGGCGCTAACGTTAACGCGCAAGGTGGACATTACCGCAATGCACTTCGGGCGGCTTCAAAAGGAGGCCACGAGCAGATTGTGAAGCTCCTACTCGATAAGGATACACACTGATCTATGTAGGATAGTATATCCAGAACTCGCTCCTCGGCATGGCCAACCCAGGACATATGAAGTCATCTGTCGTAGAATAGGGGTCACTTGCTTAGTTATCAAACCCCAGGGAACTGTAGACGCCCCATAATAACGTTGTTCCGGGGCTCCTACATTATATGTAGAGCTTCCTAGCCACCATTTTCTAATATTGGAAGCTGTTGTTTCCTGCCTGGACTTCCTGACGTACGTAGTGATATTTAACTCTGATTTGACGCTTCCTTCGTGACATTTGCGTCTTTTTTACCCACTTGAGCGCACCCGTATTGTCTTTTAGGATGGGAATGGGACCTTCAGGCATGAGCCCCAGCTTTGTTAAGAAGTTCCTGATCCCTGCTGCCTTAGTTGCAGCCGTTCCTGCTCCCACGTATTCTGCTTCCGGGGTACATTTGGTGATAACGCCCTCTAGCTTTAAAATCCAAGATACAGGCGCTCCAGCTATGAAGAATATACACCCTGTTGTGGACTTTGCTAACTCGTGATCATCTGCAAAGCTTGTATCCACTGCTCCGAATAACCTTAGGTCGTTGTATTTCCGGTACGGGTGGTCTCGTTCTAGCTTCCGGTACTTAAGAGACAGGTCTGCCGTATTGTTCAGGTAGCGTAGCAGCCTCTTGATATATTCTTGGTGCCTAGATGACGGGTTGCCCATGAACGTAGCCCAAGTTGAGGTTGCAAACGCTGTATCCGGTCTGCTGATACAACTTGAGAAGTTGAACTTCCTTACCAGGCTTGCATATTCGAATGTGTCCTCCTTCCTAGCTTTACCTTCATGTCTTACTGCGTGCTTTAAATGATCCTTAACAAATGGCGTGGGCTCCTTTCGCATTTCGTCTAGTTTAACTAACTTTAGCGATTTCTTAATGTACTGTTGTTGATCTAGCCTGATATCGCCAGTCGGTAAGGAACGGACAATTCGTACATTTAGGTACCAGTTTGCGTCTTCCAAGCCCTTGATGGGAACGTTTTTTAGCGATCTCCTTAGCAATGTCCTTAAGTGGTTGTCTGTTGGCTCCGGAAAGTAGGAAGTTATCAACGTATGAGGCGATAACGCACCCCGTCTTGGGGTTATAGTAGATCGCATCATCCGAAATTAATAAGTGGAATCCTAGCTTTGCAAGTATCCTTTTAACTCTCTCCTGCCAAGCAGCTCCGGCCTGCTTCAGGCCGTACAGGGGGTTCATCAGCCTGATGACCTTCTTAGGGGAGAACCGGTACGCTTCCCTATCCTCTGGGTACGTATCGAAGTACTCCTTTAACATCGGGAACTGCTTTATGTAGATATCTTCCTTCAGCTTACCGTTCAGGTGCGCAGCGATAAAATCGATTTGGAGTATGTGCCAACCTAGATGGGCAGCCAGAGCTATCAGGATTTTCCAATATATAGCTTTTGCGGTGCTCGCTACGGTTTCATTATAATCTATTCCTTTTCCTTATATAAATCCTTTCGCGCAGATATGTACCTTGTACTTGTTTAGCTTTCCTGTAGACGTATACTCCTTTCTTAATACCTATTTGGCATTAATAAGGTGTCCATGGGCTTCCTTTCCAAGGGGCGTAAACTTGAAGGTTTTACGCGAAAGGTTTTCCTTGATCTCCGTGAAGATTGCTTTGAGCCATATCTTTCGTTTTGGGCCCTTTATAGCTTCCTTTAGGGACGGGCCGTCGTCCGTTATTGTAAATAGCCTATAGGTAGTGGACAACGTACCCAGGTTAATGTTTTCTGAGTCCTTAATGATGCTATCGTATTTATCCTTTAGCATATTGGTTATTTATTGGTACTTATAAATGTTCCGGACAGCCTGCTTTGCATTTCCATGGCCTCCAAAGAAGTCCTTATCGTCTTATTCGTTAATGGGTTGAAATTAAAGGCATGTAGGCCCCCATTTGCCCTCTTAAGTCAAAGCTAGCTTTAGTTCGCGTATTAGCTTAGCGGTTTTATCCGGGGCCTTTAGGGTGTATAGCTTGGGGACTGTCTTCTTCGGGCGTCCCCTTTTTCGCTTGACTTGCTTAGTTTCCTGGTTCGTATCGTCTTGTGAAACAACATTGTCATCCTTGTTCTTTATTCCGATACCTTTCTGCCTTTATCGGTGCCTCAAACGTTTTTGTACAAGCTTGTTACGGCTAGCACCATACCGTTACGCCGGGGCATAAAAGATTGGCGGAATGATCGCAATTGTGGCAATCATTCTGGTGCGTACAGCTGCGTATATAGGCTGGAGGTGTGTCACGGGACCCCGACCGTAACAAAGCTATGGAAGCGATCGAATAATGTCTTTAAGGTCGGGAGGCTTCCCTGGCTTTTCCAGGTCCTCATAGATTGTAACATATGGTGTTGTGAGTAACCTACCGCCCTTTAGAAGCCACACCTTGTAATTGTAAGTCCCTTGATAATCCAACAGCATTCCCTTAGCTTTTCGGGCTGCTAGTTTCCCTGATCTGGTCCTGTAGTTCTTATCTATCAGGATTGTGCACCTGCTGCCGAGGATTCGAAGATGGCTGTTGTCAGGTTTGTGTAACCTGTTAGGGTTAAATACGCTTTCGAAGCATTCGATTGGTGTTATATCCTTTACTGTAGACTGTCCAGTCCTGTTCACTGTATGCGTTATAACCTTCATTACTAGGTCCCAGAAATACGTCGGGATCCTTATCTGCGCGGAGGTCGTACGTGCTTCGTCCTGTAGGAATGTCAGGTGTTGTTGAGATCAGAGTGAGAGGAACAATACGGATATATTGAGCACCAGTCTGAAACTTGCCCTTCCTCTCTAAGAGAGGGGAATGAGCAACTAGCTATATAGCAATCGCCCCGCGGCGGCATCGTCGCGATCGCGTAATAATGACCCCTAGGGCGCCTAGCGCCCTCTTAGTGATGCGCGTATTCTCTTTATACTCCCTTAGCCCCTGACAGGGCTTTCTCCCCCCTGGGCCTTTGCCCCCAAAGGCCTAAATAAAATTATTCCTATCTTATGATATGACTAGTGAGTCGTTTTCATTTGGGGGGCGTAATAACCTCGTAACGAATGGGGGTAAGTGATAATCAGTGATATAACGTAACCTTCGTAACTTTTTCTCAGATAGGTAATATACCTGGGGTAACTTGTAGTGAGGTAACTGAGATATTAAATTCTGCCGGCAGAAAATCCCTACTGCTTTTGGCATACCGCTTTTCAGATATAAAGGGCGTGCTTCCCCCTTACCCTTAACCCTTTTTTTTTCTTTATTGTATTCGAACGTATCGGTATGTAGCTTAGTTATGGGTTCGTAGCGAGTTCGCTTTTTAGAGCTCGTTTCGAGCCCTTTTCGTGTTTTCGTTGCTGATTCGTAGCGAGACAGATTTTATGCCTACCCCTTAGTTTTGTTTCAACTTTTTGCGAACTCGATATACCCTTTTAAGAGCCTCTTAATATGGCACCCGGCGCGTCCGTTAAAAAGCGAGCTCGAGTTTTGTAAATATCTCTTAACGACCTTTTTTTAACTTCGTGTTACGGTCGGGGTTCCGTGACACACCTCCAGTATATATGCAGCTGTACGCACCAGAATGATTGCCACAATTGCAATCATTTCACCGATCTTTTGCCCCTGGTGTAACGGTAATGGTGCTAGCCGTAACACTTCGTTAATGATTTGCTTTTAGCGTCCCTTGTAAGTAAGCATGCCTTTGCTGCATGGTTGTAATGATCCGCTTTCCGGAGCATATTTGCGTTATCGACAAGGCCTCGAAGAGCTCGGAGAAGTGTATCTTATCGCGTGATGGTAGCAAGATCATGGTAGAGGTATGTTTATACGTTGTTACCATTCTGAGAGGTTATAGCTAACTCGTGGTGATAGGTTCCCGCTTCCCTTTACGATATCGTAGAGGCCGTCGTAGAGACCTTACGTATTTTCGTTAAATACCAGACTTCTTCTAAGGCCAAGACCAAGTCTGGTAAGGCAAATAATGTTACTATTTTGGCCGTTATGGGTTCTTTTCGACCTTCGTCGCTAAGTTGCTACTGATACGCTTGCTAGGCTGAGGAAGAGTGGGTTTCCGCCAAAAGTGCCTTTGAGGAGGCCTATGGTGCATATAAGGAGAAAGTAAGTCCATTTCGTTGCTCCGTATTGGCTGGCTTATTGCTAACTTTTTGTTAGGTCGGTATTGATCCCTTGACTGCGAATATGCGTACTTTTTAAGCTCGCTGCCCTGGTGTTTTGCCTGGTGGTAGCGATGACGCTTCGATTTCGTAGGGCCCTTCCCTTTCCCTTACTTAAGAGGATATCCAGTTCATTAAGGATGTTCGTACCCTTTTCGATGTGAGTACTTAATGATCCTTATTTTTGTTTCTTTATTAACTTTCTGAGAAGGGAAAACTTGATGATGTTGCCGTAGCTGCTGACCAGGCTGCTGTTGACGCTGAGCGTGGTAATGGCGATGATGATGATGAAGATATTTAAATGTTTCTGAGATGGTTTTGAGGTGGTTTTGAGATTCCCGTTTCGACGTTGTTACGAACTGGATTTGGCTTTGCTTTTTAAGATACCCAAGTAGACCACAGTGATTTCGTTAAGAGGTAGGGTGAGGGAGGAACCACCCACCGAAAATTACCCACGACCCACGGGTACCCATGGATCCTGCCAAGGACCCGCGGGTACCCAATGGGTCCTTGGCAAAAATAAAAAGGACCCGTGGGTACCCAATGGGTCCTTGGCATTACCCGCGGGTACCCAATGGGTAATGCCAAGGACCCATGGGTACCCACGACTACCCATCAGCAAATTACTTTAAGTCCGTATTTTAATAAAGAAATTAATGAAATAATTTGAAATAATCTAATAAAAGCCGCATGTAAATAAATACCTATTAAAGTCCGTACTTTAATGAAGAAAAATTAATGAAATAATCTGAAATAATCTAATAAAAGCGGTGATGTTAATAACTTCGCATTAAAATTGCCTGAAAGTTCTTTGGGTATCTGAAACCTAATAACGCCGATTTCCCTCTAAGTAGCCATAATTCCGAATACCCTCATGCCTCAAAATTTATTTAGGCTTTATCGTCTTTTTTCTTACGCTTGAAAGACTCGTTGTACTCTCTGCCTGACTTAACGCCAGGTTTCTCCTGAGGCGCAGCATATTTCATCCACGGTCCTGCTAAGCTGTCGTAATGGCCTAAGATAGTCTTTACCAATTGCATGTCTTTCGCTTGAATAGTGACTCTTTTAGCGTGGATGGCGCACAGATTGGTTGCTAAAAAAAATTAGATTATTTCAAGATTATTTCAAGTATTAAACTTACCTTCAAACATCTCGATTAGTACAGCTTCTGCCGCTTCTTGTATAGCGCCTAAGGCAGAAGCTTGGAATCGCAGTTCGGATTTGAAATCCTGCGAAATCTCCCGTACCAGACGTTGAAAGGGTGCTTTTCTTAGTAGCAGGTCATAACTGTTTTGGTATCGTCGAATCTCACGCAAAGCGGAGGCTAAATAAATTAATTAATTATTTCAAGATTATTTCAAGATTATTTCACGAAATTAATGTAAACTTACTACCAGGTTTGTAGTGTCTTTTTGGCGCTCTAGCAGGGGCTGGGGCTTGGGGTACTGTCTTTACAGCGCGAGAAGGTGGCTTTTTAGCGCTAGCAGGCTGCTTCTTAGCGGTAGCAGGCTGCTTCTTAGCGGTAGCAGGTGTCTTCTTAGCGGTAGCTGGTTTCTTCCTAGCGCTAGACTGGTTTTTTTTGGCCTCCATGATTGACTGGCGGGCGGTATTCGTAGTACGCGCCATTTTGGCGCCCTGTAGCCTATTACATTATTAGCATACGATTATTTCATGATTATTTCAATAAATCTTACCGTGGTTCACTAGGTAGTGGCGTAAGGCTGTAATTGCGGTAGCGGTGCTAAAAAAAAGGTGGGCTTTAGTAAAATTTTAATTGGGTGCAGGTGCAGATGATTTTTAGTACGTATTTTTTGGAAAGTGCAGTATGTAGGTAATGTGGGGCAGTTAACAGAATTTTTGGGGCTGCCCCACTTAAATTCCCAATTTGGAAAGAGTAACCGCCTTATCTGCTTATCAGATAAAAAAAAGTTCGTACAGGTTTTATTATTAGGTTCGTAAATTATTTCAAGATTATTTCATTATTTCTAATAAGGAAACCCTGCATTTTTGTATTATATACAATTAGCCCTATATCGAAATTCAATCTGTCCTATATTGAAATTCAATCTGCCCTTCGAAGTTGCGAATATGTTAACTGTGTCGCCTGTCGCCCCGCCCTAGTAACTACAGGCCTGGTTTGCTGAAACTGTGATGATGGATCTAAACTATCCTGGAAAGAGGGCCGGATTTGGTTAGGGGTTAAAGTTTGACCCTTCGAGGTCTTCTTCGCCCGTCTTTTGGTGATACCCGTATCATTAGCATTTGCCGGCCTCTTTCGTTTTCCGTAAGGATTATTTTCAGATGTAGCCTTTTCTGTATGCCGAAATCCGCTTACGCCAGCAGTCCAACCAGCATGTGGAGATTCCAGCGTGGCCTGATTTTCATCCTCACTGTTTTCGGGCTCATCTGGATCTTCTGAATCCTCATCCAATACCCCATGAAGCTCATCTGGTAGTAGGTTATGCTGATCCGGCAACTTCCCTAGGTTTTCGATAAATGGAGTTTGGAATGCTTTTCGCATTTCTTCTTTCCGTTTTTCGAATCGTTTCCGTGCATGAGCGGGATCGTTGTCATCGTATACAACATCATTATCCAAATCGAGTGCCTTGGTTCGGATATAAAATGATATCATCAGAATTAATCTGAATTGTTGCGGTAACATTGACTGACGGTTGAAATGGTACTCCAATCGAGCAAGACTCCAGGTACGTTCCATTAATACGGAGGAACATTGGATACACAGTAAATCACGTGCAAGGTAAGCGAGACCGGGGAATGTGTTGCTAATCCGTTGCCATAATGTCAAAACGGTCTCGTTAGGGCGGATACCTAAATAAAATAATTAGGAAATAATCCTTAAAATACCGGTTAAATTGCTTACGTTCGCATTGGAGATAGTCGTTAATAATATCCTCCCATTGGTTGTCGTTAGTACGGTGTACTGAGCCCCTTTTTTCAGGACTTGAATTCAACAAGAAGATTTCTGTAAGGTTTCCGTAATTCGAAGTAGAAGTACGTCCAACAGATTGTACACCCCGCTTGTCATATTCTTTCCAATACGTCTTGTAGGTCTGCTTAAAGCATTTGACAGCTTCAGCATAAAGTGCATCGTCAGATAATTCCAACTGGAAATATTTCTGCCAGTCGTTGAAATAATCCCGGAACTTGACGGCCGTATTGCTTGATGGTGGGTAGATCAGGACGGAAAGATAAACCAATGCGCGATTGTCGGTAAAAAGTCTGTTGGTATATTTGAGAATTTTCAAGATTGCCAACTTGACACCCTTTCGTAACAACCGTAACCACATCGGTGGTCTATCAATGAATTCCGAAGTTGTTAGGTTCTTCCCGTTCTTCATTTCTTCTTCGTCTTCTGGTTCTTCGTCCGGGCAGTACTTTTGACAAGCCATAACGATATATTCTTCGCATTTACGTAAATGCTTCAGCATGATCTTGTACCCACCGACCATATGGGAGATATGGTTTTCCCGAGATGAAGCGAAATTATTCGTCATCCAGATGAAGCATTTGGAAATATCAACCAAGTAATGAACGAATCTGATACCGTTAAGGGGAAATGTATAACCCGCTTCTTTCAATGGCAGATACTCACGTACGAACCTTTAAATTGCAGGGTATATTTTTATGACCCGTAACAAGAAAAATGCTATGGAGCTCCAGCGGCCATGTACGTCACGGACCATTTGAAGTACTCTCTTGGTGTCCAAGGTTTTGTCCATAATCATATCTTGTTGGATTTGCAGAAAGGTTTTCTTTCTATCAGAGCCGAAGTAAATCCAAACGGCAAGGGCGCGCAACTAAAATAATTAGAAGATTATTTCATAATTATTTCATAAGATACGTACCAATACGATCATATGTTCCTCGCGCGTCTTAGTGGGGTCTTTGCCCCACTTCGGCAAACTTCTCTTTTTTTTATTCTGCTCGCCCAAAGCCTCTTCTGATTCATTCGGTGGCTTGATACCACAAGCTTCAAAGAAGTCATTGAATGCCCTTTGCAAAGCATGCGATGCACATGCGTGGTGCCGGATCTCGTCTGCCCATTGGAATTTGTCGCCCAATTCTCGATGGAGCCATCTTTGCATGGTTGTTTGCCCAACGCCAGGGCCACTGTCCGCAGTAAGAACACGAAATCGGTCGGCTATTCCTAGCTCTTTCAACCGGCTTAACAGCTTGTCGCCATTGGATTCATTTGATTTGATGTCGCAAAGTTGGACATCAATTAAAAGATGACGCCTCTTCCACTCCCGGTCAATCCAATGAATAATGACTCCTTGGAACGAAAATGCCAAATGAGGCGTAGTCCAGACGTCGCAACTGACCGAGATGTGAGCCTTTAAGGGGATATCCTCCAGTCCATGTTTAATAATCGCATCAACATACGTCCGCACTTGCTTTAGGTATGTTTTTATTGCTGGTGGTTTGAAGCCGTTGCCGTGGAATGACATCATGGCTCGGAAATGCTTATTTTGGAGGCCCCTGGTAGGTAAGTGCTGAGATACGAAATAGTTGATCAAAAGAATTTGATCGAGATCAAGTACTTGAAGTAATGCTGGGTCCTAGTTTTAGTAAGTAAGGATTATTTCAAGATTATTTCAAGATTATTTTAAAGATAAGAATTAAGATAAGATAAGCCTAATCGGAAGCCACTAATACAAAGTTCGCACAACGATTATTTCAGGATTATTTCAACATTATTTCGAAATATAGACATACCGTAATTGTATCAGGAACCCCTCCACTAGCAACGAGTTCCGGCTGGTCCACTTTCTTACGGCAGCCGTCGCTCCGTAGATGCTTTTTCATAGAGCTTGTTCCGTTTTTCTTGGGAAAAGTAGGATGTGCTAAGTAGCACCCACATCGCCGACACTTGATCTTAGGTTGCCCAGTTGTTCGATGACAAACCTGCATAAAGTTCTTCCAGTGTGCCGAATCACGGTTGGTTTCATTGAACATGCCGATAGCTTCCTTTAGTAAATCTTCGTTATTTTTGCTGCTGACATTCTCTTGGAACCAAGACTGCCTCTGGAACCAATCTAGCCAATCTCCGTGCCAACGTTCCCGATATTCATAATATTCTTGGTCGAAGATAGGGAAATCGGCCCCTGATCGTGTCTTAGATTGGGATCGGTTCGACTGATTTGGCGTTGTAAAGCGGCTTCGTTGGCTGGGTAGGCTGGATAGATTGGATCGTTCTTGGCTCGGTAGTTGTTGGCTAGATTGTAGCCGGCTAGGTTCTGAACTAGACTTTCGGCTATCTTGTTCTGGACTCGAATTTATTTCAATCGTGGTGTGGGCCTGATGATCATCGCCTTTATTTTCTGCCGGATTGTTTTCGCTGGGTATATTGTCATCGTCTGAAGTATCAAGAAGATTATCGTTTTGATCATTTTCCTAATCAGGGGCATTATTCTGCGAAAGAGTTTGATGTAACGATTCGTCATCTTCAAAATCATTAGCATCAAAGCCGAAATCCTTGAAGGTTTGTGACATAGTTCCGTTATGTAGTAATAACTTAAATTAAAATGAAAGCGGGAATTATTTTGCAACAAACGAATAATTAAGAAATGATAGAAGAACTAATCGAAATCACGTGGATGGCTGGCGATACTAGGTTTTAAAGTTGTACATCAGTTTTTTGAACGACGCGTATTTCCTTCCCTTATGTTCTTTTTTATTAAAACTATCATAATGGAACCGTTTGTTCCATCTACTCCAACTCGGACGCAACACCATCCAGACAGTATAATTGCAGAGTCACCCTGTAACGAACCTGTCATACGTCCACCTGGAGGTATGAGCAGTATCCGAAATGGGGTTCTTGATTTGCAGGTAACAATAGCACAATGAATGGGGTGTTCGTTAAAGAGATTTGCGGACTCTTCCCTCAACTAGAGAACGGTGCAGTTGCCTCTGGTTAAGAGCTTAGATTGATAGCTAAAGAGCGAAACTAAATAGATGCTATCTACGTAGGAAATTGTCCGTTATATATCCATCTCGAAATTTAATGAGTGTGCCTGGGATCTATGTAATCTATGTGATCTGGCAGATCACCTAGATCACCTAGATCACCTAGTTCTTGGCGGGAAAGGCCAAGCTTTTCCCTTGCCGAAGTTTAGCCGCCTGGAGCCTGCGCCAGGCTCCAAAGGCTGGTTTCTCCAAGACAGGAACCCCTGTTCCTGTACTGTAACACACCCGTTTTAGGTGATGCTTCAAATACTTTACAAGTTAACGATACCCAAAGCGAACCTAACCGAAATTCGAATGGTTCTGTTGTTGACCTTCCTCCACTACCTAAGTCTACTGGAGACATGCCCACTCGACACCTAGTGCAAGATAGACCAGTACCTAGCTTTGCTACCAAAGCTGCGAGAAAAACGCTGGGCCAGCCGATAAAGCTTAAGCCCAGAGCACCTACTCGTAAGGTCCGTCGTTATAGACGGAAACCTGGCGGTAAGTATATAGTTAGATTATTTCATGATTATTTCATTACTAACATTCCCCAGTTAATGCACTCCGGGAGATTCGGAAGTACCAGAAAGATACGCGCTTAATCTTCGGAAAAACGCCATTTCAGCGGGTGGTTCGCGAAGTACTTGTAGACGCGTCATATCAATCTATGCGGATACGGGCATCTGCTTTGGATACATTACAGGAAGCTGCGGAAAATTTTCTGGTTACTTTATTTCAAAGCAGCAATCTTTGTGCTATTCACAGCAAGCGGAAAACGCTTCAAGCAAAAGATATTCATATTGTTCGGGAGATTTGTTCCTATTGGAATGTAACGATTCCTAGGCCAGCTATTAAAGCCTCAAGGAAATCGAAAAAATAATATGTAGCTTGATACCTTAATAATACCACTTTACCTTGCATATTTTATGGATTATTTCAATTAGCCTTTTGCTGATTATGTAATATTCCTTTATAAAAAAAAGGGGGCTAAATGGTGGGTATTTTTAATTGGGCGAACCCCTTTAAAAATTTGTGGGTGCAAAATTATTATCGATAAGCCCTAGACCCACTTCTGCCCCACATAATCTTCCACTTAGCTCGAATTTTTCACCCACTTAAAATTTTCCACCTTACTCCTTCCATTTAGCTACCTTGTTCCTTCCATTTCCAGCCCAATCAAATCCCATTGCCCTGCCCTACCACAACACCTTTTTTTTTTGATAATGGCCGGCTAGTTCTGAAATAATCCTGAAATAATCGCGTTCGGGATTTTTTTCCTCCATTTCCGCGATGGCCCCTTCACTTAAGCGCCGGAAGTCCGACGAATCTCTATCTCAAAATCCCCACACAAAAAAGGCTCGGGCGCGAAAAGCCAATCTCTCAGCAGAACAGAATGATGTCGAGAAAGCTCGTCATAACCTAAGACAACAAATCAAACGCAAATTGGACAATTGGAAGCGCTTGAATACACATGCAACTCCCTAAGAACAAGCGGCGCAAAGTATTATTATTGAACAGGAAGTTGATGCTTGGTAGTAAGTATTATTTCACGATTATTTCAAATTTTTACTAATAATTAATAGCCGGGAAAGGCAAAGACATCCTGAACAAGTTGCAGCAAGATGGGCTGAAGCCAAAAATACATCTGTACTACCAGATGACGGCGATCAGGCATATGCCAGCACTGATGATGAAATGGCCGAAGCATTTTATCATGGCGATGATGCCGCTGATGATATTCGCTATAAGTCCATAATTGATTACCTGGATGACCTGGTACCTCAATTGCCGGAAAATCCTACCGCACCTCAAATTGAGGAGCTTCGCATGACAGTCCGACAGGTAACGCTTACCCTGATTATTTCTTGATTATTTCGTTAATTATTTTTAGTGCTTATTACCGGCTTGGGGCGGTAATACTCTACCAAATATCCGTACAGAAGATGGTAACGAGCTTCCATTTGCGCGTCGCTCTGAAGTTGCCCAATTGACTACCAACAATATTGCGGACCTTTTGTTACAACTTCGTAATCGCATATCTCAACCGCCTTTGGCAAATAACGCCCGTACAAATGAAGATGATTCGGACGTTGATATTGAGGCTGAAGATGCTCGTGAAGTTGCCTCTGCATTCCGTTCCGTAAGTCCAGATTATTTCTTGATTATTTCATTACCTAATTTTTCTTTTAGCGCAACTTTAAGCCATTCAACGCCTGGCGGGGTGGATGGTACAATATCGTGGACGATTTGTACTTCAGGTTACGTTGGTACAAGAATAACCCCCGGGAGCTATTAGAAGCTACAAATTCTTGCTTGCAAGAATATTTTGGCCCTGGGCATGGTTTTCAACAACTACCCAAAATACCTTTTACTTACGAAGAGGGCCTCCTTTTGTACTGCTTGGCACGTTGCGGATTTCACGATATCTCCACCTGGAAAAAAAAATTTCCTCGCCTAGCAATACAGAAAAAGGAGATGGACCTTGTGAAAGGTTGCCGCGGTTTTCGACTTGGGCAAATTCGAAACTGGAAAAAAAGGCTTCCCCGCTTGGCGGCATTAAAGCCCAACGCTACAAACAGGTATGTTAATAATGAATTATTATGAAATAATCTTGAAATAATCTAATAAAGTTTTAGAACGCGTATAGGCGGACATCCAGTCTATATAGGACTCTACGGTACTTCACTACCAAAGGTTAACGGCTTTGTAACCTGGCGGGATGAGACCAAAGGAGAACATACTATACGATATTTCGAGACAAGGTCACGAGGCCTTATTCCTAGAGTTCGCCCGTGGCGTTCGAACCCGCCTTCTATTACAGGCATGCTACGAGAAATCATGGGATGGGGTTTCAATTGCATTAAGGGGCCCAAGCAAAAGTGGTCTCAAATGTGTGGAAGTAGTAAGGACTGGTCGGATTTTGAAGTTGAGGCATTAATTGAGGGCGCAAAAAAAGTCTTAAAAGACTTACCAGATCAGGCCTTTAAAGAAGGTTTGGCGCTATTAGCCGCGCCTACGTCAGAGTCATTTCTGCCATTTTCGGCAGCGCGAGCCCTGGGCCTCGCACAGGTAGAGGCATCCCGCAAGAAAAGCCAGGATCAGTGCGAGTTGGACGCCGTTATGGCATTGGCCTGTTGGCCACGACGTAAATAATTTTTTCGCTAGGTTAGGCTTCCAGGAGTAACTGAGAACAAAGCATTCTATTCCTTATGCATAATGATTATTTCAGATTGTTTCAAGTTATTTTAATCTTCTTATTTTAATTTTATAAAATACGGTATTTAATTGTTTTGGTTTGAAGTTATCGTATATTAATTTTCCCGTATTGTGATTATTTCAGATTATTTCATTAAAATTTTATTATTTAAATGACTTTAAGTAATTTGCTGATGGGTAGTCGTGGGTACCCGTGGGTCCTTGGCAAGACCCAATGGGTACCCAATGGGTCCTTGGCAAATCTGATGGGTACCCGCGGGTACCCACCAATTTGGATGGGTAATAGATGGGTACCCATTCCCTCACCCTAGTTAAGAGGTAGATGTACTTAGATGCATTGGTGGTAACGCCCTTAATGAATAACGAGTAATAATTAACGTGTAACGAACCTGTCATACATCCACCTGGAGGTATGATCAGTATCCGAAATGGGGGTTCTTGATTTGCAGGTAACAATAGCACAATGAATGGGATGTTCGTTAAAGAGATTTGCGGACTCTTCCCTCAACTAGAGAACGGTACAGTTGCCTCTGGTTAAGAGCTTAGATTGATAGCTAAAGAGCGAAACTAAATAGACGCTATCTACATAAGAAACTGATTATTATATATCCGCTCTGGATTCAATAAGTGTGTCGTAAATCTATATAATCTACATGATCTATGTGATCTGGGCCAGATCATCTAGATCACTTAGATCACTTAGATCACTTAAATCTTGGCGCGGGGAAGCCAAGCTTCTTCTCGTCCGAGGTTTACCCGGTCGGAGCTTTCCTCAGAGACAACCGAGGGCAGGCTTTCTCAGGACAGGGACCCCTGTTCCTGTATTGTAACACCATTTCCCCTCTCCAAGGATCTTTGTCCCGAAGATAAAAGTCGTAAGTGTCCCCTTTCAATTTGGAAGGGTAGCTTTTCAGCTGACTTTATTATAACAGGTCGAATTGAAAAAGGAAAAAAAAAGTCGCGTCTGAATCAACACGAATCTCGTGTCAATCGCGCAAAGTCCATTAAAAAGTTTGGCTCCAAAATCGTTCTTTGTTCAAACTGCATTCATTTCAAGGAAACCAAGTGTTTCTTTATGGTGGGCATCCAAGCTGCAACTGTTGCACTCGTCGCCAACGCCTTACGTATAATGTTTTGGAAATGAACTTTTTGTCGAAAATTAGGGAGGAGCATAACCGTTTGGAAAAGGAGCAGCGTAAAGTGGAGGATACCCTAATGGCGCATCAGGAGTCTATAAGGGTGCAACAAAAATCGGCTGAACAGAAGACAAGGGAACTCGTTAGTCGGTTAAAGCGTCTTCGTCTTCAGCAAGAGGTTCTGAAAAAAAAGGCCATTGCTATTTTAAAGGAAGGATTTAAAAGGGATCAACAGGAGGATCAGGAAAGGGTGGAAGAAGAACAGCGCCGCATAGAGGTAGAGCAAACGCAGCTTGCTTCTGAGATAGACGCTGTGGTGGAGGCGTCTACTTCCCTCGGTTAGAACGTCGAAGGGTTGGACTTGGGTAGGGGGCCGTTATCGCTTGCGACCTTGGCCGCTCTGGAGATGGTCGGTCAGGATTTTGCCGATGAAAATCTTCAACCAGGTCCATCGCATTCGTCAGGTGTTTGAGTGGTTCCCATATGTTGTCTTCAGGTAGGTAATCCATCCACTTGACCAGGTACTGGATTTTGTTTTTGACCACTTTAAAGTCCAGTATCCTTTCGACTTCGTACTCGCTCTCGTTCTTCTCGATTTCAAGGTTCCTTTCGAACGGGGCGTCCTTTGGGGCTGGTTCCAGCAAGGAAATATGGAATATAGGGTGTATTCTCATAGTCTTGGGCAGTGACAGTCTGTAGTTGGTTTTCGAAATAACCTCCTTAATCTTAAACGGACCAAGCTTTTTGAAATCAAGCTTGTCGCTGGGCCTTTTCGTCTTGATTTGGGAAAGGTTTGATATTGCGTTTTGTTTTTGACGTAATAAGTAAACTTTGTCTCCTTTTGCTAGAATTAGTCCCTTAATTCTTTTCTTATTATAGTACTGGGCCATTTTCTATTATAAAAACCGTAACTCAATCTGAAATCGGGCTTGTACTGTCTTGATTTTTGTCACCATTATTTCTGCTCGTGGGGCTATTGTAATGATGACTGGTGCTTTGCGTATTGATTGCTCTGGTCGTTAGGTTGCTGCATCATGTCCATATACAGCTGTATGGGGTGATATGCCCATATCCTCATTGATGGACGTGTTGTGGGTTATCTGGGTAAGTAGTAAAAGCTTAACCCAATTATCCTGCTGATAATTAACATAGCTTCGAAGGTATTGTTCCAAGGTCTGGTTCAGTCGTTCTGTTTAACCATTTGTCTGGGGATGATAGGCTGTTGAAAACTTAAGCTTAGTACCGATTTGCTTGAAGAAGCTGGTACCGAATTTGGATGTGAAAAGTTTGTTTCGATCAGAAATGATTCTTTCTGGTATTCCATGCTTGTTAAGGTAATGTCGAATGAAGGCGTAAGCTAACTGTTCTGCCGTTGCGGTTCCTTTAAAAGGTAGGAAATACCCGTACTTGGTAAGTCTGTTAATGATTACCCATACTGCATCGTATTCGACTCCAGTAACGGGGTTTTTTGATACAGGAAAACCAGTGATAAAATCCTAAGCTATGGTGTTCTATGCTTTATTAGGTATGTCTGTAGGTTGTAATAAGTCATACGGTTTGTGGCGAGCTGCCTTTGCCTTGTTGTAAATGTTGCAATTTTTGATTATTTGCTTGACCGTCTGGCGAAGTTCTGGGAAGTCATATTTCTTTTAAAGTCGTTTGGTAGTTTTGAACACTTCCTGGTGTCCATATAAAGGGTCTTTGTGGAATTTCTTAACGAATTCTTTTTGTTTCTGGCGGGGGACATAAATCTTGCCGCGAAATAACAGGTGGTCCTTATCGTTTCCTTTTAGTTATCTAACTTTCTTCTGTTCGTCTGGGTTATAAGAATTTTTAAGTTAAGCTAACTCCTTTAGAGTTAATTATTTCAGGGTTACATACAGTTGTACTGTTTTATTATTTTTACGATGCAGCATTTGTATGTATCGTTTGGAGATTTTTGAGTTATAATCTTCTTTTCGGCTTAAAATATCCGCTTGGATGTTTTCTTTGCCTTTAATGTGGTGGATCTTAAAGTTAAACTTGGACAAGAAAACCATCCAATTCTTATGGCGTTTATTTAGTTCCTGGGTGGTTATGAATCTGGTTAGATTCTTATGGTCTGAATAAATGTCGAATGGTTCCTTGGTTCCACTGAGGAATGGTTCCCATTCTTTAAGTGCTAGAATGATCGCTAACAACTCTTTGTCGTAGATGGGGTATCTGAGCTCTGCGTCCTTGAGAGCCTTAGAAAAGTACGCTACTGGGTACCATTTTCCGTTGTCTTCTAGTTGCTTTAGAACTGCTTCAAGGGCGTAATCTGAAGCGTCTGTTTTAAGTCGTTTCTTCTTGTTATGGTTTGGTAGTTTGACTACCGGGGCGCTGACAATTCTGTTTTTGATTTCTTGGAAGGCTTTCTTTGCTTCCTTTGGGAGTTCGAATTCCTTTCCGACGTATTTTTTGGTGGTGAGTTTGGTTAGGGGGCTGGCAAGTTTGCCGTAGTCCTGGATCAAAGGTCGTACGTAACCAGTAAATCCCAAAAATTGACGGATGTCAGTGACAGTAGCTTTGTCAGGGATTGGCCAGTTCTTGACAGCTTCCAATTTGGAATTTTGGATTTGAATTTGTCCTGGGGTGATGGTGAAGCCTAGAAAGTTTAGCTTCTGGGTATGCCAAACGCTTTTTTCTGCGTTTACCAGCAAGTTGGCCTTCTTAAGGGCCTCCAGTACTTGAACGACATGTTTCTTGTGCTCCTCCAGAGTTTCTGAGTAAATGAGAATGTCGTCCAAGTAGACGAAAACAAATTTGTTCAGAAACTTTCGTAGGATAGTGGTAAGTATGTGCTGAAAACTGGCTGGGGTATTGGTTAGCCCTTGTGGCATAACCTTGTACTCGTAATGTCCATAAATAGTTCTAAAGGTAATCTTCCACTCTTCGCCTTTGGCCATTCGAATCAGGTAGTAACCGTCTGGCAGGTCCAAGGCTGTAAACCATTTGGCTTTACTGATGTTTTCCCTTATAGTATTCATTAGCGTTAGGGGATATCCGTTTTTGATAATGATGTCGTTCAGTTGGCGATAATTATGTACTCGTCGGTACATAAGGTCTCCATCCTTATCAATCCTAATTTTGCCATCTTTCATTTTTGGTACCATCATAACTGGATACCCTGCAGGTAATTCGGACTCTTGTATATAACCTTTCTTAAGGTTTCGTTAGAAACTTTTCCAAAGAGCCTTAGCTTTTTCAGGGTTCATATGGTAAATTTGATAAAGCTTTAGGTGGTATCCTTCCTTGATAGGAATCCTATGATCCTACTGGTTATGATCAGGCAACTCTTCTTTGGTTCGTTCCTTAAACAATTCTTTAAATCGTTGATATTTAGGAGGTATTATTGCTATTGGGTTGGAAGCCCTGGCTTCTTTAATCATGTAATAGATTTCATGGGATTCTTCCTTAAAATCCTCCCATGAAAGCGTTTACTTTCTCCAGTTAATTCGTAGATTGCTGGAACGAAGCCATAGCATTCCTAGGATGACATCGTGTCTTGAAATGTCGGCGATGTCGAAGGTAATCTGCTCTGAATGCCTTTGTATCTGGATCATAAGTTCCTCTGTCTTTCGGAGAATTCGACCATTGTCGTAGGTGGATAGGCTTCCATCAACTGTTCGCAACTTGTATGACTGTTGCTTGTACTTCCAAGGGATCTGGTACTTTTTAGCTACTCTGGGAGAGATAAAGTTTCCTTCTGCTTTAGAGTTGATCATGGCGTTAAGTGTCTTGTTTCCATAATGGATCGGAATCTCGACCTGATTCCGTGTCCCTTTCTTTGCCTTATATAAGGTCTTAAATGTGGGGGCTCCTCGGTGCCTTATTTTCGAGGGCCTCTGTAGTTTTTTGACTGGTGGATCTTGGGGGCTAGGAGGCGTCTCCATTCGCGTGCCTTTTTTGCTGCATGCTTAGTGCAATGGTCATCCATATACTTGAACCATTTTCTGTTGCCGAACTGGCATTTGAAGACAACTATCTTATTTTGGCTTTTCCTTGGATTTTGTATTTTGCGAATTATTGGGTCAGAGGGGTAGACCTCCGAAGGGGGTACTCCCATAGCTAGGAAGTCATGTTTGTCGCAAGGTACTGGCGCGTAATATAAACATCCTTGCGCTATGGCTTTCTGGCTTTGCTCTGATTTTGGGTGTAGGTAACAAGACCTAGGGTAATCTGGCCATTGGGGAATCTCTGTACATCTGCACTTATTATCTGGTTCTGTAGACGTTTTTTCGTTATATCCTGGCCAAAAGTTATTATTTTTTTTTGGTTCGTTGATGGATAAGGCAGCTATGATCATAGCAAGCAGTGAAATGCAGAAGCCTGTAATTATCTGCTGGTTTGGGGTGTACTGTATATTCGGGAAGAATGCAGTGCTCGGGGGACAACTGTCCATGGCTATCGAAATCTTTTCGTAGCTGACCGTCTTGGTCGTATATTTTACATTTCTGTGTGTCGAGGTAACAAGTGCATCCTAGCGCAATGGCTACCCTGGAGCTGGCTCGTCCTGGATGATATTTGCAAGCTCTGGCCATAGCGCTCTTGCAAATAGTGCAATCTTCACAGTCTGGGTCGTTGTTTCTGACCCTGCTAGTCGTAGCAATAATGAATTCCTGATTGGCGGAAGTAACGCTTACTTCCTTTTCATCCTCATCCTCGCTGTCTATATTTCGTTCGGCCGCGCGGACCTTTTTTTTGGGCTGTGGGTTCCTTCCCTTCTGAGGATTCTTCTGGGGATTTCCCTTTTTTGGTGGGGAGTGACATTCGCTCCTAAAATGGCCCTTCTTGCCACAGTTGAAACATTCAACTTTGGACTTATCTTTCTTGGACTCCACTAAAGCAACACTGGCTTCCTTCTGGGATCTGTCCTTTATTTTCTTGTTACTGCTGGAGCGTTTGTTGCCATTTCGTCTGCCGGTACCTTTCTTCTCAAGGTATCGATCAAAGGTGCGTCGGTCGGTAATGATGGCCTTATCTGTATAGTCCTCGAAAGGACCAGTTTTGGGCACCCTAAATATTTCGTCTTTAACCTGCTCTTTCAGGCCGTCATAGTAAGGGAAAAATAATGCATCCTGGGGGAGTTTGGAAATAGCCGCTAGTCGGTTGAACTCGGTCGTATACTCGGCTGCTAAAATGGTTTGCTTAAATCTGTACATTTGTTTAACCGCATGTTGTTGCTTGTCCATATCTCCGTACAAGGCCTGCATTCGTTCTTTAAAGTTGTCGTAACTGCTAAAGACGTAATTGGTGGTATCTAGGCAGTCGTCGGGGTGATTTGTTAAGTAATCCCTAAGGATGGGTTCAAACCAATCGAGCATTTTTCCAGCAAGTAGCTGGAAGATAGCCATCATCTTCTGGTACTTTTCCGTTAAAAAACTCTCATACCACTTAAGGTAAAGTCGGGCTTTAACCAGGAATCCTTCTACGTTAGTGGATCCGTCATAGGGTTTGGGGGCAATTGGCTTGTAGCCTTTGATATCTGGCATTCCATGATAGGCAGGAGGGGGTACAGTTCCTTCTTGGTCTCGACCAAACAAGGGAGGTGCTGGAGTTCTTGGGCGAGGGGTAGTTCCGAAGGAGGGCGCAGGAGTTTTCTTTAGTTGCCGTTTAAGTCTGGCATTTTCTTTCTTAAGGGTCATAACCTTTTTCGCCATTAGGTCCAGTCGCTCGTCGGTCGTAAGCTCCCTTTCCTTCCCTTTCTCAACTTCTGCGCCAAGTTCTTCCTCAACCTCCTCCTCCTCATAATCAAACTCCTCAGGCAGAACCTTAATAAACTCCTTAGGGGCAGGAGTAGGTTGCTGTTGAGAAGAAGACTCTCCTTGGCCTTTGGCTCTGGTGGTTGCAGGTGCCATGTTATCGATTAACTGAAGAACTTTTTCAATAGGGGGTAAATTGTGTAATCCGGTTACTGATCCTTTATTAACTAGTAACGGGGATCGAGTATGCTGTTTATCTGCTGAACGTCGTCCTGTAATATCGTTTTCACTAAGTTCAGAAGAGCTTATGCCCAGCTGGGCCTTAAGTCATTCGTTAACTATTGATCAAGGAGCTATCAAAATGTAACGAACCTGTCATACATCCACCTGGAGGTATGAGCAGTATCCGAAATGGGGGTTCTTGATTTGCAGGTAACAATAACCAATGAATGGGGTGTTCGTTAAAGAGATTTGCGGACTCTTCCCTCAACTAGAGAACGGTGCAGTTGCCTCTGGCTAAGAGCTTAGATTGATAGCTAAAGAGCGAAACTAAATGGGTGCTATCTACATAGGAAACCGATCATTATATATCCATCCCGGATTTAATGAGTGTGTCGTGGATCTGTGGGATCTGTGGGATCTGTCCCAGATCACCCAGATCCTCCAGATCACCATGTCTTGGCGTGGGGAAAGCCAAGCTTTCCTCACCCGAGGATCAACCGTAAGGAGCCCACACCAGGCTCCGGAGGCCGGTTTCTCCAAGACAGGAACCCCTGTTTCTGTACTGTAACAGGAGGGCCCTGTATCCGAACGGCATCAGTTAAGCCGAAGCTTCGGAGGCCTCGACTTATCGGGAAAGGCGTCTACGGAAAAAGCCCTTGGATGATATCTAGAATGGGGGATTATTTCGTTACCCTTAATGTCAGCGGAAGGGACGAAGGATCCGGGGGCCCAAAATCTTCTTATTATCTAATAGGGCCCTTTAGTTATATACGGGATTGGAAGCATTTAATCCGTGGAGTATGGCAGAGATTACCCCTTTAACCGGGAGGCCGCCGGATGAAAGGTAAAAGTAAATATAAGCGGACTTCTGGTCAGATTTAGCGTAAATAAACAGCTACCAGTTTCGCATAATTATTTAGGGGGCTAAAAGGACGCATGGGATAAGTAGATATCAGCTTAGCTATTTAGGGGCTGGAGACCCCTTTCCATGGTTCATACCCAAGCACTTAGATCTACCAAGCTACTGTTAGGTTATGTCATTGCCGACCACGCTATCAGGCCTTAAGCGTAATATCTTTTACTTAACTTAGGGGCGGATAAAATATGGGAAGATTTGATGTATTAGTACATTAAGTAGGATCCCTGCTTAGTATTATACCGCGAAGAAAGCTTTAAAACGACTCCGTTCTTAAAAAAAAGTAAATTGTACCAGGAGACCTTCTTTATTCAGTATGTCTTCAGATTCCACCCGTTTTGCCTTATCCGCTTCCAGTAGCAAGCTTACTCCATACCACCACGGTAACTTAATGAAGAAAATGCATTAACGGCAGGGCGTAATGTCGGAAAATATCCCAATATCATTTCATACGGAATGGCGTATGCTTCGCCTAACTTTTTGTAAGGATTATTCGGTTATATGTATATTTTTATTAGGACAATAAGTACCTGGCTATAAAGAATAAGTGGCTTAGGGTTAAGCGAAACAGGTACGTACTCCGCAAATTTATGTTAAACCCTTTCGGATTTTCGTTCAAGGTAGCCGATAAGGTGGTTAAGGAACCATAAAGAGTGTTTCCGGTATCGTACATGAAAACTGTTAAGAAATATGTAATGCCTGGTAATGGAGCCGGACCAGCTTTAAAGCGGCGTAAGATAGATATAAACGTAAGGGGGGTGGAAGTAAGGGTTTCGATCGAATATATATATATATAAAATATACTTAACTTTTAATTCTAGTTAAACACTTACAGTATTACAACCGCGCCTTTTATTACATATTTTAACGATTAAACCATCAAATCGCTTAAAACCATTTACGACTTTTCCTAAACGCACTATTTTCTTACGTATCGCCTTTTATTATAGATAACACCATATCTTCCATCTAAGTTATCCATAACCAGCTTAACAGCATTAACCATATCGTTGTCTGCGTTAACCCTGTCAACTTGGACAACATCTGGTAGAGCCTCCGGGCCCTGGTTCGAGTCTCAAACGCCCATATTTACATTACCCTTTCGCCGCGCGTGTTAGACCTGCGAACACCGAGCTTTGACGAGCTCTTCGGAGGGCTCATAACGAAAGTTGGATCATATTATATGCTCGACGTCCTGGAAAAAAACGCAAAAAAGATCTATAAACTTGTTGGGTAACGAAGATTTACGAAACTACTTCGCCCGAGATACGGCGTTCCAGACCGACCCCCATACCAGAACTTACATTACGCTGTACATGGCCCTTTCCGCTTTCCGCTTTGCCCTGAAGTTCTTATCCAAAAGCTACGCCAGCAGCCGGTATACTTTTTACTGGGACCCGCGTTCCATAAAAACCATCATCCCCGGCATCTATCATCCGACGCACGTTAACGACTACCTTTACGCCTGTAGTGATGAGGACCGCCGAGGATCCAGCAAATACCTACATATGTAAAAAAAACGCGAAAAGAAGATGGTAGCAATCATGAAACGAACAGCTAACAGGCTGGCCGAACAATTCGGATACCAGAAGCTGGCGGACATCCTCCACCCAATAAAAAAGCTGATCGAGCTTTTTAAGGGGCCGGCCGCGGGGATATAAAGTTTAGTCTTGGGTGGGGGTCCATTTACGGAAATGGTCCGCCTTTTGGCCGAAACGGACCTCGTCCCCCTGGCCATCGTGGCCATGGCGCGCATATGGTATGCTAACGTCAACATTTTAAGAAACAACTATAACGACCTGATGGACCTGGACGTTGCCATAAAGATCGAGAACATCGTCAAGAAGAGGGCTACTCCCACTTGGTTCTTTCCCACGGAATGCGCCAAGGCCAAGGTGAAAAGGGGTATGGTCCTCCGCACTTGCCCCTGGGATTTCGTTACGGAAAAACTGATTACCATCCTCAAGGCCGCCGGTAACATAAAATCATACGAGCAGGCGGACGCCTTCACCCGCGAAATTAAGACGCTGGCCAAGATACACATATTCGATATGCTAACGGTAGTGCCACTTGCCCTTCCCTTATTGCTACCGTACCGACGTACCGTAAGCTACTGGGGCCAGAATAATAGGCAGCGAGTTATCAGAATCAAGAAGGCGGCCGACGGGCCCATTAATGTTTTTTACCCCAACGAAAAAGCTATGGTAGTGTTTAAGCAGATGGCGATGAAGGAAATTAGCTACGTTCTGTCCTTTGTTAGCAAGAAGTAAGTTTATAACGATACCAAACCCCTTCTTATTTTGCTACGAAGTTGTCCCATGGGATGATTTTTCGGGGATAGACCCGACCGGTTAAGTTGGTGGTATCGCCCTGCGTGGTTAAGGAGCGGTCGGTCACTATCCGGATAGCAAGACTCAGAGAGTGGCAGGCTTCGAGGTATTGCTGGAGCGTTTATGGCTGTAATGCTTTGGCAAGTTCTTCGGCCTGTTCGCGCCGGCGTTGCTCATTTAAAGCGCGACTTTCAGCATTCTCGCGTCGGCGCTGCTCTTTTTCGCGTCGGCGTTGCTTTTCTTAAAGTAAACACCGTAACCTTACGACCTCGTCCTCCATATAGAATTGAGAAAAAGTAAAACGTCTCAGGGAAAAAAGGCTGGTAGTCGCAGTAGAAATAAACGAAAAAGCCGACTATTCGGAGAAGGCGAAAATATGTCAGCATGTTAACATATAACATAGGGATATGTATAAATAGGATATTGTTGGCAACTGGTGCTTTCAGGTGTTGGCGGCTGGTGGGCTTTGTGGCCCAGGTTTTGTGGGCCAGGCAGCATTCTGCTGCCTGGGACAGACTTTGTTTACTGATGATCCTTTGTTACCTAATTATGTATGTAAGGGCGATTGCCCACGGATTAGATTAGTCCTTTCCTAGAACACCATTAGAGAACATACGGAAAGTTACACCAGATTCCTGCATTTAATCACTGTGACTGCTGACAGATATGTATAAATAAACGGACGTAAGTACGGACGTTTTGGGGCAGGATGACGGTATGCCCCCACCCCCACCACATACAGTAAGCTAGTGGGGGGGTGCCGAAAGTTGGGAGTTGGGCCAACCTAAGCCAACCTAGGAAAGTAATGTAAGTAAGTACGTTTCTGCCGTATTATTCGTCCCCATTAATTCTGAATCCGGTACCTTATTTTCAACACCCAAACTTAACCCTGATTAATCACCATTACCATTACCATTTCCCCACCTGCAGTTAGTTATCTGGGAAGAGCCAGAATTCGTCCCCGCTCACCCTTTTCATCTTGTATTCCTCCGTTCTAGATCTCTTTATTATTAATCTGCACCCGTAAAGCATGATGGCGACCAAGCAGGCAATCGGCATGGTACGAATTGCAGTATTCTAATAACATATGCCGTCTTACGATCCCAGTCGCATCACCCTCCAATACCACCTCCGTGATACTGTCAGCATCGAGTACGCCTTATCCTAGGAAAATTTGGCTAAGGGCTGCGTTATCTGTTCTAGCTTGTCAGTACCTTCTTTATCTCTCCGCTATTCTAGCTGTGCTGTATATTAACATGTCGGGTTTCTTGTAATAATACTCTTTTGCCTGGGTTCGATACGTCCCAGTAATCTATGGGCTTCCTGATCGACGGGTTCGTACGCCGTGTTTGCATTAACACAGACATTAACGCCCTTATAACGGAGAACGCAAACGGGAAATATCCTTTCGACCAAACGAAGGTCGTCGCCAAGGCAGAACATCTCCGCGTCCGTAGAATTTTCCGAGAAGAATGGGCCTTGCTTGCGGAAGTTACGGGACGATTAAGTCCTACCCTTGCCACTTTTCGCCTGCATCCAGACCTCGTAGCCGATACCTATGTCCCCGAGCCGGGATAGATGAAATTCTTTAAGGATGATCCGTAAGGTATGGCTGCCGTATTTCCCCTGGCTGTTTAGGACGAGGGCGAGGTTATTCACGCTGGTAAGTATAAAGGGATGCTTTTTGCCCAGGACCGCCTCGCTTAGCTATAGGGTCTGCCGGTGCATCTGTTCGGCCTCGTCGTACTTCCCCTGCCTTCTTAAAGCAAGGGCGAGGTTGTTCATGTTAGCAAGTATAAAGGGATGCTTCTTGCCCAGGACTGCCTCGCTTAATTGCACGGCCTGCCGGTATATCTGTTCGGTATCCTTATATTTCCCAAGTATCGAACAACTTTCCCCAACCTTAAAAAAGAAGATCCGCATTAGCCTCTTTATGTACCGAATTCTTCCGAAGTTCTAATATTGCTTGTTTATGCGGCAAGTACCTTATCCAGACCATTTTATTTTCGTGTTCCGGAAAGGGGAACTTTTGTAAAAGTTGTCGTATCGTATATGTTATTGTAACGAACCTGTTATACATCCACCTGGAGGTATAAGTAGTATCCGAAATGGGGGTCTTGATTTGCAGGTAATAATAGCACAATAAATGATGCGGGGGTCTGTTCGTTAAAAAGATTTGCGGACTTTTCCCTTAATTAAAGAACGATACCTTTGATTAAAGACTTAGATTGATAGCTAAAGAGCGAAATTAAATGGGTGCTATTTACGCAGGAAATCGACCGATACGTATATCCTCCTCGTCTCCCTTGGTTTCCGGAGGTGGACAAAAACAGTTTCCTTCGGTTTCTGGAGATGGATAGAGATATTCGCAACACCGAGGTTTAGCCGGTACGGTAAAGGCCTTAACCGTCTTAATTCACCTGGCCCCTCCTTTGGGTTTAGTGGGATTCCCATGGATGTAATAGTTATATACCTTTCCAGCTTATGTTATCCTTTTATCCAGTTCCGTATAGCTAGCCGTACGAGCCGATGGATATCGAACGCGTTTAGGTTCTCTTACTTAAGAATAAATACATATCCTTTCAAGATACCGATCGCTTCGTCCTTTTTTAAGTCGTTCATTTCTTCCTCGCCCTTTTCTTCCTCGTCCTCTTATTCGACTTCGCGTACAAGCAGGTGTTCTTTTGAGTAATAAGGAAGTCGTTTTCGTAGCAAATCAATGCGGCGTACGAAAAAAGGAATCCGAGCGTATATTTCCGGGTTTTGCGGTATGGGCAGCAAGGTTCGTAATCTTTTTCGCCTATAGCTTGAGAACAGAGGCAACCGGGCCTGCAAGAGAGGTAGTCGTCTTAGAATCGCGGTTCGAGTAGGAATCGCTGGATGGGTTCAGAAATAATCGCCCGGTAATCCAGATAAGGTGTAGGTCCGTCTGCTCCATAACGAATATATCCCGACCGAGTATTAGTTCGTAATGCAACGGACGGGGCGGCATGGGCCGTCCCGCGACCCATAGCCAGGTGGAGAGTTTATTTAATCTTCCCACGTCCAGCTCTTTCTCGATAACAGTTATGTTGTCGAGTCTCGGCAGGGTCAGATTATTTTTGGTGGGGTCCGGTACGGTAAGTACGACGCGGGCAGAAGCGACCGCAGCCGTTCGTCGCCGCCGCGTTGCGACGCGTCAGGGTGATCGTTCGCATCGCCGTCTAAAAGCCGAACGGAGAAGGGAGCTACCTAAGCATTCGCCAGTTAGTCTCGACTCGCCAGGCGCACGCATAGACGAGGAATAGGTACTTGGATCCTCTGTCGCTCCATAGCTACCGTTTTGATACTGCCGAGTTGGGTTTTCCGGGTGGGTAAAGGCTATCTCGTATCGACGAGTGGAATGTTAGGCCGTTGCAGGACGTGTCAGATACAGTGGCTTGAGGTCGGAAGGAATCGGGCCGTATGACGCCCTAAGGGCTGGAAGGAACAGGGGTGACAGCTGATTAGTATGAGGGATTAATTCCTTGAGACCCTGACGCAGACAGTTAGCTGTTATCATTAATCATCAATATACTGAAGAAAGCAATTCGAGGATATCCCATATCGTGGTCTCAGGCTGTTTGACAGGACGCGCATCTGTGATATTTTAACCCGCGTACTGCTCTTTGTATTGTTCTACGCCGATTTTGTGCCCAGCTACTTAATTCGGTAAGTTCGGCTGTTACAATACAATCGAATAAGTACAGGCTAAAATTGATTGGTTATTAAGTACTTAAAGCGCTCCTGCGAGTGGTTGCGAGCGGGCTACTTTTCGATCGCTTGCTCAGCCTCCCAGCTGATCTGGCTCATTTCAACTGAACATGCTTACCTATACCAGAGTTGTTTCCACGATATGCGAATAGCCACCTTTTACAATCGTCTTGTCTTTTGCCTGCATTATCCCGCCTTTACGCCTTTGCCGTTTCGCCGAAAGGTTCCTGGAATTTGCCTGGTTAGAAGCCCAGCCGACGCCATCACCTTTACTTAGATTAGCTTCAGCCCTGCAAGCCCCCGCACTGCGCTTAATCCCCGACATTCGAAACGGCCTTCCAACACCCGGCTTTGTTGGTAGCCAGAATCATGGATTTTGTTACAGCTGTTGGACTTCTTCTCTTAGCTTGCGTATCCTATCTGTGGTTCCAGTACAAGAACAACCTACAAATCAGATCGACCCACGGCTCGCGACGGAAAGATCGCGCCGCTGAGGAGTCTCAGGAAGAAAGGGTTCGTAAACGTTGGGCGGCCGAGTAAAACACTCTTCTGAGATCATTCCAGGTATCGCTTAACCGACAACCCCTTGAAGTTCTGTATCCTGGCCCAACCGATCCTGACAAGATTGAGATTGAGTATGTCGTCCCCGATATCTCGGGATCCGTTAATCTGATGACGGAATATAGCATCGTCGCTGTTCATGGCCTTGGCTCCGATGTGGACTGGTCGTGGACCTGGAAAAGCGGGGCTAAATGCGTCCACTGGCTGAAAGATCCTGGGATGCTCCCTGCTATAATACCAAACGCACGAATCATGGCCTATAACTACGACTCGAAATGGCACATAAACGCCCCTCGAACTCGCCTCCATCTCTGCGGCAAGGACCTTGTATACAGCCTGCATCACTTCCGTAGCGATGTCCTGGACCGTCCGATCATTTTCATTGGGCATAGCCTTGGTGGTCTCGTCATTCAATATGTAAATATTGTGATCTATATATATATCCGCGAGATGCTGACCTACGTGTTTGATAGGGCCTATTGTTCGCCGATACGGATGAGAAATTCAAGTACTTGCCGAGACATACGGTTGGCTTTATCGCTTTAGGATCTCCTTTTAAAGGCACGAAGATGCAGAGCATTCCTAGTATTATCGCACGGATCGCGATACTGGCCGGCTCTCACCAGGGTATCATCCAGGACTTGGTATATGGTAACAGTACTTTGGGGGATAGATTGGAAGCTCTCTGCCGACTTCGAGATACCTTATCTATACCCGCATGCTGTTTTTTTGAACTGTATATGACGGATTACGGAAAGAGGTTCGGGTTCCCCGGGTACATTAAGGGAATGGTATGTTCCTAAAGATATAGAATGACTACCTTTTCTAACTCTGCTCTTTAGGTTGTAAGCGAGGAATCCGCTTGTATCGACGGTTGGCCAAAAAAGCCTCTCCAGACAGACCATTTGAAGATGAACAAATATTCCGGTCCGAATGACCGCTCTTTCTTGAGCGTCTCGGCAGAGATCAAAGATATGTGTGCTGATGCAAAGGACTTATTAGAACGTCGAAGCGCAAGTAGGTATACATATAATAACCCCGTCCGAGATCGAAACATTCTGACAGAATCAAGTCACTAAAAGCCGTCATTTCATGGTCCCGTTTGGACGGAATGAGAATTTTATTGGACGTGAATCCATCCTGCAACAGCTTCTCGAAAGGGTCCCTCCGAGCACCAAGAGGGATGACTGCCAGAGAACCGCCGTCGAGGGCCTTGGAGGCGTCGGCAAGACCCAGGTCGCCCTCGAGGCCGCCTACCGTGTCCGCGACCAGCACCCTGCATGCTCCATCTTCTGGGTCCCGGCCGTCGACTCCATCAGCTTCGAAAAGGCCTACCGTGAGATTGGCGAAGCACTTGGCGTCCAAGGCTTGGATGACGACAAGGCTGACGTCAAGTCGCTCGTAAAAACTGCTCTCAGTTGCGAAAGCGTAGGCAGCTGGCTCTTGATCATCGATAATGCCGACGACCTAAAGCTACTATTTGCCAACCCAGCACTAGCCGATCATCTTCCATTCAGCCGGAAGGGCTCGATTCTGTTTACGACGCGAAATCACGAAACGGCAGTCAGGCTCGATATCCGGGAGCATATTATCACCCTGAAGGAAATGAGCGATGCCGAAGCTACCAAGCTGTTACAAACAGGCCTGAAGGAAAACCAGACAAACGATACAGAAAGCACGGTACGTCTGGTAGAATTTCTAGCCAATCTGCCCCTGGCCATCAAACAAGCATCTGCATATATGGCCAAAACGGGAATCTCGACCACCAAATATCTCAACTACTGCCAGTCGAATGATAAAATTATGGCTGAGCTCCTGAGTAAGGATTTCGAAGATCGCAATCGTTACAGGGACATGAACAATCCGATTGCTACGACCTGGATGATCTCATTCAACCACATTTCCCGGGATATGCCACTTGCTGCACAATATCTGAAATTTATTTGCTTTTTAGCGCAGAAGGACATCCCGGTATCACTATTACCGCCAGGAGAGAACGAGCTAAAAGCAAACGAAGCGATCGGTACCTTGAAAGGATATGCGTTCATTTTGGACCGAGAGAACCTAGACTCGTTTGACATCCATCGGCTCGTACAGCTAGCCATGCGCAATTGGCTGCAGGGAAAGGGAGAGTGGCAAAAGTGGAGTATAAATGTGATCCAGCAACTTGCGGATAAATATCCCCTTCCTGCGCATGAGAACAGAAAGGTATGGATGAGATATTTGCCACATGGACAGGCGGCACTAAAGCTTCAAGAAAATTTAGTCGATAAAGAGGCTTCTGCAAGTCTTCTTTTTAATGTGGCTGAAAGTTATTCGATATTGGGGAAGTATAAGGAGGCCGAGCAGATGCACCGGCAGGCTCTAGAGCTCAGGGAGGCGGTACTGGGCAGGGAATATCCTGATACACTTGCCAGCATGAACAGCTTCGCAGTATCTTTACGAAACCAGGGGAAATACGAGGAGGCTGAGGAGTTACACTGGCAGGCGTTGCAGATAATAAAGAAGAAGCTGGGCGGAAATCATCCCGACACGCTTACCAGCATGAACAACCTCGCACTCACCCTCCAAAGCCAGGGGAAGTACGAGGAGGCCGAGCAGATGCACCGGCAGGCGCTGGAGCTAAGGAAGGAGGTACTGGGAGAAAAGGACCCTGACATACTTAACAGCATAAGCAGCCTCGCAGGGGTTTTTGAAGGCCAAGGGAAATACATGGAGGCCGAGCAAATGCACCGGCAAGCGCTGGAGCTCAGGGAAGCGGCGCTAGGCAGAGAGCATCCAGACACACTTGCTAGCAGGAACAACCTTGCAGCGATATTCCGTTGCCAGGGGGAGTACGTAAAGGCAGAGCAAACGCACCGGCAGACACTGGAGCTAAGCAAGGGGGTGCTGGGCAGTGAGCATCCTCACACACTTACCATCATGAACAACCTCGCACTTGTCCTTAATGACCAGGGGAAGTACGAGGAGGCCGAACAGATGCACCGGCAGACGCTGGAGCTGGAAAAGGAGGTACTAGGCAGGGAGCATCCCAACACGCTTACAAGCATGAACAATCTCGGAAGCGTCCTTAACAGCCAGGGGAAATACGAAGAGGCAGAGCGGATATACCGGCAGACATGGCAGCTAATAAAGAAGAAGCCGGGCAGAGAGCATCCCTCCATACTTGGCTGCATGAACAACCTCGCACTCGTCCTCGACAGCCAGGGGAAATATGCAGAGGCCGAGGGGATGCACCGGCAGACGCTGGAGCTAAGCGAGAAGGTGCTGGGCGAAAAGCATCCTAACACATTTACCAGCATGAACAACCTTGCACTTGTTCTCGATAGCCAGGGGAAATACGAGGAGGCCGAGCAGATGCACCGGGAGATATTAAAGCTGAAAAAAATGGTGCTGGGCAAGAAGCATCCCGACACGCTCAGCAGCATGAACAACCTCGCAGTTGTCCTTCACAGCCAGGGGAAGTACAAGGAGGCCGAGCAGATGTACCGACAGACACTAGGGCTGAGAGAGGCGGTACTGGGCAGAGAGCATCCCTCCATACTTGGCTGCATGAACAAGTTCGCAGTCGGCCTCGACAACCAGGGGAAATATGCAGAGGCCGAGGGGATGCACCGACAGACGCTGGAGCTGAGCGAGAAGGTGCTGGGCAAAGACCATCCCTTCACACTCGGCAGTATGATCAACCTCGCAGGTGTCCTCAACAGCCAGGGGAAGTATGAAGAGGCTATGCGAATCTTTCAATAAACTATGTTCCCCTGGGATAACTGCAAATTTATTCTGTATTCTGTTATATTTTTTATTTAAGCCTTTTCTCTTTTTCACCACCTGTGTAAAATATGGGTTTATGGGAGTTATACATTATTGTAAAAGAATAAACTTGGAAACTTGAAAGTCTTTTTATTCTTTCTGGGCTTAAAATGTTGGTTCGTATAAATTTTAGTCTTAGCACTTGTGGCTGCTTAAAGAGCTATTTCATAAGCTTACAGCAAATATTGTTGCGGAGCCTTTTCTGATAAGGATTGACTTTTTTTTATTTAAGGGTCAGGACAGCAGGTACCGATAACTGAGTGTGCCTACCAAATCGAATATATGAGCATAAAAAACCTGGCATTGCTTGTCCGGGGGCGCTAATATAGTTCCTTTAACAGGGGCGGTTATGGCCAACACGATTAAGACGTTAAGTGAACGTTCATTATTACTAGGCCGTAGTCTAGACTTGAGTTCCTGGTTTTGAAATCAAAGAGGTCCGCGACGGCTCAACCCCTAAGACTTGGTTCGAAGCTTATGGGCAACAGAGAGGGGGGGGGGGGG
>QJNX01000731.1:0-32529 GCA_004155925.1 Monosporascus sp. MG133 | reverse complement strand
CTCGTAGTCGGCTTGCTTGCCCTTCTTCTCATAGTCGGCCTTCTTCTTCTCATCATCGGCCTCCTTGCCCTCCTTCTCGTAGAAGGCTTTGTTGCCCTTTTCGTGGCCTTCATATCCACCTTTGATTTCAGCGGCACCATCCTCGCCGGTTGCGATGTCGACTTCGACGCCTTTACCGGCTTGGGCTCCGTATGCGCCGTGTTCAGCACCTCCCGCTCCGTGGGCGGCACCACCAGCGCCTACTTGGACATGCTCGCTGCTGTCGCCGCCACGGGCAGGATTGCGTCCTTTGTCAGGGGTGGGGATGGCGTCAACGAGCCCACCCAGAGCCATGAGCATGGCGAGAGAGACGAGATCGATCTTCATGATGGGCTGTGTTCTTTGTTTTCTTTGCTGTGTCTTGTCTCTGTAAGAAGGAAATAAGGTTGCGGGTGATGAGAGGAAAAAAGGTTCGCGGTGATGAGGGGAGCCGGGTGTGACTCTTATAGAGAATGTTACTCTGGTGTTGACGGAACATCACTCCGTAATGTTTATAATGACGTGTATATTTGCTCTATGTTGGGCATGTCTTCCTCAAGGTGCTCAACATCGTTCAATGCTGGGGCTACGTTGGGCGATGGGCCTACGCACTGATTCATTCTAAGAGCGACATTCAGGGTGGGCCCTTGATTCAGGGTACGGAGTTCCGCGTAGAGGGAACTTCCCGCAGTAAAGCTTATATACATCTTCATATAGAGGAAGTGCACGTATAGTCACTGATACTCTACTTAGAGGGAGTACTGGCATCAGCGAACAAGCGATACATCCTGACCTGCACGGACTGTGTGGAACTCGCTGCATATTGAGCACTAGTAGGATAATATCGTCAACAAGACACTCAAAGCACAACGCCAAGGAAGCCTTGAACGCCGCTCCCACGTCACGTATCTCCAATCTATAAGCTTTCTCGTATGCCACAACAGGAAACTATTAGCTAAAATCCAAGTTTAATCCAAGAGTGCGCACATCTTCAACACTAGGACGAGAGATTGTCCCTGGGTATGTCACTGAGTTATTAAGACTATATATTGTACTAGTATGGAATACCTTTCCAGCAGGCGGATTACCCCTGAGCCCCATCTTTTTACCTTCGAGCTGCAAGTCCGCTTCCCAGAGCATTCCATATTTTTAATACTCTGTAGACGGGCGGCAAACCGGCGATACCCCTGGGACTCCGGTATGATTCCGGCCAGGTACCCGCATCGGAAACGGCTGTCTAGCTCTATACTAGACAACTATAGTGGTCCGAGAGTCCAGGGACTATGGTTCCTCGACCGAATAATTATCAAGAGCGTCATAGTGTCCGTTGCTTGCATCTTTTTGTTGCCCTCAAGATAACCGTCCATACAGCGGAGCCGAAGCTGACCTGCCCTAGAAAGCCTTCAACTTTATTTATTCACATTGACGTCAGTGTTACGGTTCTAGTCCATGATAGTTCCATGGACTGCTGTCAGGACTTGGTTGGTCGTAGATTTGCCACAACTTGATTCACGTCGTCAGTCTCAAGCCCATATCCTGCTAGTATAGCTCGGCGAGGGCCCATCACTTTTTGCAGCCACAGAAACCCATAGCCAGCGTTTCGAGATGGGGAAAATTCGATCTCATGGCAAATAGTGATCATGTAAGCAAGGGCCTTCAGCTTGCAGGAGGGCTAGATGGGGTATAACTAGGCCGCAACATCGTTCCAAAGATAGTAAGAGCAGTGGAAGAGAGAATGAGGCAATAGAGGCTACCAGTAGGCTGTAGCTCCAAGGCAGTCCATATTGAGATATACACTTCAAAATTTGGTGAACAGTCCCGCCGGAAACATAGGCACAGCATAGACAGGGCTAGCCTCTAAATTACCTGACCTCCTGGTAGGCCTCTATCGGGGCACGCATCGGGGGAGTGCCTACTGCGTGGGTACTGCAGGCATGCTAATGAAAATAATCTTATCGGCTCTCGGGTTCATCCTAGCCGAAAAGATAAGTGTTATGTACTGTACGTACTTCCATTTCCACTCGGAAGACAATTTTGCCCGAAGAGTGCGAAACATCACAACATGCCCAGTCAGGATGTGTTTTCAAGAATTCCCCGGCATCTTGATCTCAAAGACGTGTTTCTGAACATAATGCGCAAACGGCCCCTCTCTTGGTCTCTTTCACCATCCAGAGTACCGCCCAGCTCTCGGCGCAGAATTTGTCTGCAGGAAACGTGGTCTAGCTGAACTGGGCAGGTATGACGGAATTTACATAGGACACACAACCCCATTTTCGTGGGTTCACCTTGTCCATGGCATTGAACTCGTGTGACAATGGTCGAATGATAAGTAGGCTCGAGGAATGAGCACCAAAATTTTCAATTGTAGCTGGAATATCATCGTCGAGTTTCTTTCCGTCAGAGGAACAGTAGGTAAAATCCCTGGATGCGAATAGTGCAAGAGCACGAACTCGGCGTTTGTGTGCCCCTTTTCTTCACCAACGCTAGAACGAACCTTGATATATAGTCGTACTGTATCCATCCACCATTAGTGCGGGGCAGCAAGCCAACTTCCTATTCGCAACGCGGGGCAGCAACTGAAATCATGTGCATTTGGTTTTCTCGGCTACCACGCAAAGAGTAATAAGTGGTGTTTGCAACGACGCGAAAATGTCAAGCTCTGTACCTACGGTCACTGCGCTGCACGACATCTACAACGAGCAGGCCCTCGGCGATCAGACCGCGCGATGGAATAGCCTTTTGGACAAGTTCCAGGCGACGTACGGAGTCCCCGCGCAGTTCATCTCGCGGTCGCCGGGTCGTGTGAACATCATCGGCGAGCACATCGACTACTCTCTGTACTCGGTGCTGCCCATGGGCATGACCGCCGACGTCATCCTGGTGGTGTCCACCGACCTCGCGCCGTCGCGGGACGGCACGTACAAGATCAAGCTGGTCAATGTCGAGGACAAGCGGTTCCCGACTCGCGAGTTTGACTTGCCCTTCTCCGAGGTGGAGATTGATGCAACGAAGCACGAATGGACCAACTACTTCAAGTCTGGCCTCAGGGGCGCCCTGGGGCTCTTGCGCAAGAAGCACGGCGCCGACTTCAGGCCCAGGAGCATGCAGGTGCTCATGGACGGGACGGTGCCGGCCGGCGGCGGTCTCAGCTCCAGCGCCGCCTTTGTGAGCGCGAGCGCGCTGGCTGTCATGGTCGCAAATGGGGAGACGGACGTGGACAAGAAAGACCTGACCGAGGTTGCCATTGTCAGTGAGAGAGCCGTTGGCGTCAATTCCGGGGGGTAAGATCAGTTCTACGTACGCGTCTTTAAACTTTGCACTTACATTAGTTCAGGATGGACCAGGCTGCTTCCGTCTTCTCCGAGAGGGGCTCCGCCCTATTAGTCTCCTTCACGCCGTCGCTATCTGCGCGGCCAGTATTCTTCCCGAAAACGAACCCTGAACTGTGCTTCCTGGTGGCGCAGTCGTTCGTTACTTCTAACAAGCAGGAGACGGGCCCGATCCACTACAACCTCCGAGTGGTCGAGTGCAGTATGGCGGCCGCTTACTTGAACGCCAAGCTATGCCCACAAGGGACCGAGCTGCCCAAAGACGCAGGTCCCCTTGGCGTCTCGATCCGTGGGTTCCATCAGAATTACTTCACAGACACGCAGAAGTCGATGCCCGAGCAGCTCACAGAGCTGATCGAGTTAACCAACTCGACACTCACCCAGGAGCGGGGGTACACCCTCGAGGAAGTCGCCGCTGGCATTGGCATCTCGGTAGACGAAGTGAAGGCTCGGTTCATGTCCAGCTTCCCGGTGCGCGGGGAGCGCTTTAAGCTCCGCCAGCGGGCACTGCACGTGTTCAGCGAGGCCCTGCGGGTACTCAGGTTCCTGTCGTTGCTGGAAGACCCATCACAGCGCCCTTCCTCTTCCTCGGACGGCGGCACGACCGAAGAGTACAACGCCAGGCTCGGCGGCCTCATGAACGAGACCCAGGACTCGTGCCGTGACCTGTACGAGTGCAGCTGCCCCGAAAATGACGAGATCTGCGCCATCGCGCGCGAGGCCGGCAGCTACGGCAGCCGGCAGACGGGGGCCGGGTGGGGCGGCTGCACCGTACATCTCGTGTCCGAGGACAACATCGACGGGGTCAGGAAGGCTCTCATGGACAAGTACTACTCCCGGCTGCAGCTGAGCGATAAGGACCTGGAGGCCGCCATCGTTGTCAGCCGGCCGATGAACGGAAGCGCGGTTGTCAAGCTCCAGGGTGGAAAGCTCTGATGCCACGGGTATGCCTTACGCAGCCTTGCTGTTTTCTGAAAAGAGACAATATAAGATTCGAGCCGACGTTCTCATCAGTTGTGCTCTGCACTACACATAGCACCACTACACGTAGCACCCTCGTGTATAGAATCCACTCTGCTTCTACAGCATAGACGGAAGCCGTTGTGTCGTCGTCACGAGGCCAAGGGCCCAGTTCCTGCTGGACTTAGCGTATGCTTACACGCAGTTGCAATAGACGATTTTTTGGTGATAGTTCAATCATGCATCGTTTACTCAATGCGAACCCGGGTCAGGCACAGGTCGCTACTCGCTGCAGAAGCCCAGAGTCTATATTACGGGGCTCGGAATAGTGGCTTCTATCCTAGCTATCTGTATACAGGTCTTTTCTGCCCACTTCGCCACTCCTGCCGCCTGAATCCTAGATACGTATAGACTGGATAGCTGCGCATGTATATCCGGAAGTCCGTTGGGTGATAGCGGTCCCGCCTCGTATTTCATTCATGCACTCCCTGTCTCGTCCGTGAAGGCCGGTAGAGGCATACGCGAGACGCACATCTCCCCCTCCGTTGTTCCTTGACGGTGCTGTTGTTGATCATAGACGAGCTATCGGAAGCGCCTATCTTCTCCACAGCCGAGCAGCAGATGCTATGTTGCCGTCCAACATCAGGGGTGTCGAGGTGGATAAAATACGAGAAGCCAACGGCGGCTAGGATCGCACTGGGCGGGCGATTTTCAGGAACCCAAGTGCTGCTACGCCCCCATGTAGTAATCAGACAGTATTCTTTGCGTGGATCTCCAGACGTGGCAGGGGAAGAAATTCACCAAACCCCGTCCTCCTTGCGCGGTTGTGGATTGTGACGACAACCAGGCGCAAGAATGTCAAGGGGACGTGGAACAGTAGAAGGATGAGAAACTTGCACGAGGGCGGACATCCCACGTTGTCCCTGCCGTCTTTCTCTCTCCCTTTCCTTCTGTACGCTAGGCAGGAGGGGTGGACAAGCGGGTTATGTCCATCGGCGCTTTTTAAGTTGGTTTAGTTACCTGGTCGTCCTACTCAGGCCGCTATGGTGTTGATGTCCTTGTCCGGCAGCGACGCCGCTGCCGCCCGCTTCCGCCGGAAATGCTGCCGGATGAGCAGGAACGCGGCGGCGGTGCCGAGCAGCAGGAGCGCCAGGAACACGAGGATGCCGATGAGGCCCGCCGACGGCGTAGGCGCGGGCGTTGTGTCTGTGCTTGCTGACACGGGCGGGCCGATGGCCGATGTGGTCTTGACGACGGTTTCTCCTTCTTTTCCTTCCTGTTGTTCCCTGAGGGCGAGCGGCGGGAGGGGCATGGCTGTGACTGGCGGTAGTGTGTTCTAATATCGGATCGTGTGAGATATGATGTAGTTGATGTGAGTGAAATAAGACTTGGACGATGCACGACCTTGCCTGGCTGACTGTGCTGGTCGTTGGTGGATGGCGGTTCAAGACCCGAGCACCGTGTTGGTGATGCAATATGGAATTGCGCTGCTCGACATGGATATATCTATTCATTCATTTTTGCTCGAGGATATTTACCCTATGTATCTGGCACTTCTCCCGGTCGTATCACGATTGCTTTGTTGTCATGGCCGGAAAGGGAAACTTCGTTGAATGGTTTCGTTCTCCTAGGTCTCGTCTCCTAGTAGCCGATTTATGGTAACTTTTGGTACATCTAGCTCGAGAGCTCTTTGTTTATCCTTGACATATGCCCGACTTGTCTTCCACAGCGGCGTCCTGACTTGTCAATGGCTGCTACTTCGCACAGAGTAGCTCGTTCCTGGAACCCCTGAATTTAGAGCAGTTGGCTGATCTTAGCGAGTGTGTAGCTTCGACTAATAGCCGTCATGTTCATCGGATGGTTCCAAATAAGTAAACAGACGAATCTAGTATTGTGTAGGCCTACCCATTGCACGAGCACTTATGTACATAAACAGTGCAAGACCCAACGTGTCCCAGCGCTTGGTTCGTGTTGGCGTCCTGATAACACCCTACTCCAGCCGGCCATTGGAATCATAATACATTACATTATTGCCGACATCTATCATTGATTCGTCCTTGCCTTATCTGCGTCAGCCGTAGTCCTCATACAGCCATACTACCATCATCACGTTCGCATATGCATTCAAGGGGTAAGAACAGCCGGCTATTGCCCGCGAGCGTAACGTCGAACCATAGTCCCGTTCCATGGCGGATACGTCGTATGCCAGAATCCATCGTCGTAAGTTGCCGAAGTTGAGCTTGTGGAAGGAGGCGCCGGCGCCAGCGCCGTCGTGGTGGTCTCCACTAGCATAGTCGTCGGGCTTACGTAGGACGAAGTCATCCAAGTAAATGAGGTGGATGAAGGAAGTAGCGTGCTTGTTTGGCTCGTCTGTGTCGATAGTGATGCGGTATTGGAAAGGGTTGACGCCAAGGTAGAGGATGTGGTGTCCAGGGCAGAGGATGTAGTCTCTACGGTGCTGCTGGTTGTGACAACCAAAGTTGGTTCTTCGTCATCTTCCGTCACAGTAGTTGTGGTTATGGCAGTCGTGGGCCTGACGTCAATGACCGAAATGGTCGTCGGCACAACATGCGTAAAGGTTGTGGGATCGGCCGAAACTGTTATTGTGCTGGTGACTGGCGGGGAAGATTCAATAACAGTTTTTGTCGGCGTATGAGTCGAGACGACAGTCTGTGTCTCGATGACCGTGGCAGGAGGCTCGTCATCTGAGTCTGAACCATCACCTTCACCTCCACTGCCGTCAATAGGGACAATAGAATACGTGGCACGAGGCACATTAGATACTGTCGGCGTCCTTCTCCATTTGAGGAATGGTAAAGCCGAGGAAGAATTATAAAAGGATAAGAGGGCACAGAGAAGAGAGATTGGCAGTTTGAGGTGCATCTTAAACGGGAGCTCGTTCGAGATGTTCGGGTGATTTCAGAGACCTCAATACCAGCGAACTTGGATTCCCAAATTGACAGGCAGGCAGACAGACCAGATCTGCAGGACAGAGAAAAGAAGAGGGAAATTGTGGACCTACATTTTAAATAGGGAAGAGGATTTCATCCCAACCCAGGTTGAGTGAGTCGACGATAATTAGAAGGTTGGGATGTTGGTTTGCTCTGAAGGCCATAGGCAATCCAATTGACGATGGCTGGGATGTGGGGGGGGCCCTTGCGATTCCAGCCGCGACTGCAACAGTGAAGTTTCCGCTTCTGGTAGTACTTTGATTAGTCATGCATCTGGGCGGCCTTGGCAGTTTCCAAGGCTATTTCACTGTCCGGTCCGATGTAACTTCTGGTTATGTGGCTTGTGTGGCTTGTGTGGCTTGTATGGCTTGTATGGCTTATATGGCTTATATGGCTTATATGGCTTATGTGGCTTATGGCTGATGCTTTTTTATGTTACGTACTTTGTACCGAATAAAATGGCTACCTAGGTCATGTTCGTCTGGTGTCCCAAAACGTTTAATAATCGGGCTCCACATAATAGACAAGCATAAGACTGCGGTTTGGTGGGGGCGTCTTATTTCGATACTACAGATTTCGATATTAGGGAGCTATCTCCAGTATTAAATGATTCAACTTTATAGAAGCAAACCTTGAGGGCGCGATGTCCTGGAAAATGTACCCCGACCTGTAACTAACAGCCATGGAATGCACAAAGAAGATACTTCCATACGAATGACGTACCAGCCCTGCTGTTTGATCCTACCTTTGATCCTACCGCTGACAGCTACATAATCGTGGCGCAATCAAATAAGTAGCATGAATGATGACGGAGAGGGGCGCACCTTCTTTGTCAACTACATATTCGAGTAATTATTAGGCACCAAGTTCTGCTCCGCCACTAACTATCATCTACCCAGCCTCGTTCACTTTCACTGCTCAGGCAGTTCCTACGACCTACAATACCTTTTCACTGCCACAAACTAAAGGCGCGATACTGGGACACGCCGGTCAATAAATACTAATTGATCCTCCCAACCTGTAAACTTTCAAAGTTCCATCCTGTGAACTTTACTTTTGGCAGATAACCTTAATCATTTGTTGAGCCTTCTCCCTCAGAAACCCCGCTTGGGAACACGCAATCCAAATCGTAGCACTCTTTACCTCATCCGTACCTTTAACCAGCAGATTGATTTGCTTTCATTCAAACCACGAATTTACAGACCAACATCCTCGTGCCTAGACGATTCATCCTCGCTCTTATCCCAGTCTTTTGTACGGCCCTAAAAGCGCTAATGTCTTACCCCTATAACCAGCAAGGCTATCCGGGCCAGTATGGTCAACCTCCTCCCCAGCAATATCCACCTCAGGGCAACTACTCGCCCCCACAAGGCCAGCCCCTTCCTCCAGGAGGTCACTATCCGCCTCCGGCAGGACAATATCCCCCTCAGGCAGGCCACTATCCACCGCCTCAAGGTCAATATCCTCCCCCACACAGCCCTTACCCCCCTCAACAGGGAGGCTATACGCAATCCTACGGCGTACCCCCGCCAAACCAAGGATATGGAGCGGCACCGCCCGGACCGCCTCCGGGGCAATACGGCGCACCTTCACCCGGGTATGGAGCCCCACAGTACGGCGCCCCTCAGTACGGCGCCCCTCAGTACGGCGCCCCTCCGAGTGCAGGGCCCCCGACCCCAGCGAGCCTAGGATATGGACCACCGCAGATCATACAATGGGATGCACGACCCGACGCGCAAGCACTTCGTGGCGCCATGAAAGGCTTTGGCACAGACGAAAAGACGCTCATACGCGTCCTAGCTACCAAGGATCCTTTGCAGATCGAAGCTATAAAGGACGCTTATTCCCGCCACATCGGCCGGAATCTCCAGAAGGACATCGAGTCGGAGACGAAAGGCTGGTTTGAGACGGGTCTGGTAGCGTTGGTGAGGGGCCCGCTACTCCACGACGTGCACCTGCTTCGGGAAGCCATTAGCGGGCCGGGGACGAATGAAGCCGTACTGAATGATGTCTTGCTCGGACGCAGCAACGCCGACATGCACGCTATCAAGAGCATGTATCAGCGTGAATTCGGCCGGTCGCTGGAGACCGATGTGAAGGGCGACCTGAGCTTGAAGACGGAGCAACACTTCATGATCGTCCTTGGTTCCAGCAGAGCGGAGGAGAGCGCGCCTGTCATACCGCAAGCTATCGATCAGGAAGTTCAAGAAATCTACCGAGCTACAGAGGGGAAAACGGGCACCGATGAGATACTTGTCTGCTCGATCTTGAGTACGAGAAGCGACAGCCAAATCCGTGCTATCAACGACACGTACGAGCGCCAGTTCAGAAGGCGGCTCGAGGATGTGATACGTAAGGTAAGAAGCTTCACAACATTTGCCTATTGGGCTATCCGACGCTAATATATTGGGCAGGAATTTAGTGGTCATATGAAAGACGCTCTCTTGTATCAATTGGGGAGTGCAATCAACAAACCTGCCAACGCAGCAAAAATGTTGGAGGACGCAATGGCCGGCTTGGGCACCAAGGATCATCTACTTGTGTCGCGAGTCGTCCGTTATCATTGGGATCAGCGATTCATGACGGATGTAAAGCGCGCGTAGTAAGTGGTTTCCACGTATTTCGACTCCAGGCGACATAACTGCCGGATCCAAGACCCTCAGTGACACAATGACTAACTGTATACTCCTTCCGCAGCCAAGATCGCTACCGGAAGAGTCTCGCTAGTCGTATCAAGGGTGAAACTAGTGGTGATTATGAAAAACTCATGCTCGCCTGCATAGGGGAACTTGTCTAAGTAGCACAGACCGTCGACCCAATATTCGTTGTTGGGCCGTGAGGAGTAAAACGGGTAGGCGCACGGACGTAGATATCGACACCACCATTCGGAACCTGCATGCTTGCTAAATATACCCCCAGATACCATTAAGAGGAAGAAGCTGTTTCACTCCATACATGACGAAGCCTAATCGTGAAGGTCTAGGACTGTTGTGTGTGTGGTGTGTCTGTACCAACTGCATATGTACTTATGTATGTATGTAACTAACGGATCGCGTTAGCTTGATGCTGTGGTGCATAGCGTTTAGTAATCGTGGACCACGCGTACGAATAGCTCTGGTGAATGCCTTGCCAACAGCGGAGAGAGTAAGCTATGAATTGACTCTTACTACCTACACACTCAAAACAATATGGTTAGTAGTAATACCCTAGGGGTGATTGATTACTGACTCGAGTTACGAAAAATCTGCAAAGCTAGGAAGGAGCTGAAGAGGAAGTGGAGTGATCGGGGTACTGTACCCCCGGGGTGTTCAGAGATCCCTGCTGTAGGAAACTATTTATTCATTCATGTCTCACGGCTTCCCAATATTCAGTTGTGTTGCACATAGCTCCAATTCTAAATGTCTGGCTGCGAGCTGGTATCTTGTCGTTCCATTCCTTCGTTTCATATGAACCATTGCTGAACTAAGGGGGGTTATGTGAAGCGTCAATCGTTTTGGGTATGATTAATGTTAATCCGAGGCGGTGAATCAACATTCATATTATGTGTAAGACGATTACCGACAGAACAAAAGGTCAGGGATGCCGACATCGCTCCGTACAGCTGAATTCCCTACTCATTATACTTCAATAGCTTCAGAGGCAACCAAAGTCTAACCTACGGGCTCACCAGGTGGTGGGCGCAATTTACCTTTCTATTTCCTGGCCATAAATAATGACGCTGTCGCACCAGGATGGCTCTCTTCTCGGGCTTAGCTTTTCACTTTTCGCTTCTCAAAAACCGCGACATGCGTCTTCTGAGGTCTCACACGACATGGCGGATACCATGTTAACCTGCGCTCTCGTCCAGACAGTCATAGCTGGATGTTGTCTCCTGACCTACTTCTCACGACCATTCTTACGGAAAGGGCCTCAATGGGCTCGGCCCTTCGCGAACGAGGCAAATGAGGAGCCAACTCTGATAGTCTACAAGAGACTATGGACTCTCCATTCCTTTGCCCTATTAATATTAACCACCATCGGGAATGCTTTGGCTGCTCTGGCGGCTGTCATGCCGTCGCGATTCAGCCTCGCCAGACTTTTGGCGCAAATACCCTGGCTCGTCATTCTTTTTCTCACGGTCGTAGACCGACCGCGGAAGACCCCGAAAACCCTGCTTACGGTCTTCACCGCAGTATTAACTTGCGAACTCGTCACGCTAGCCGCTCGATACAATGGAGGCGAAGGGGTTGACATATTACATGCTGCCATTATCGGCGCTGCCTTTGCCGCGCTACTTGTCATTCTGGGGATGCCCATGCGAGATCCGTCTTTGCCCTTACGATCCGCGGAACCGGATACCGCTGATATTGCTAAACTCCATAGTCCCCCTAACTCCGACTTCCGGAGCCCCGAGGACAACCTCACACTGTGGCAGTTTATGTCCGTTTCGTGGCTGGCGCCACTAATTAGCCGCGGCTATGACAAACAGCTGGCTGACTGTGACGTTTGGAAACTCCCATACGAATTTCAGCATAATAGGCTCCATCGGCGCTTCCAAGACATCGGAGGCTCTTTAACGAGACGACTCCTATTGGCAAATGGCCTAGATTTGATAATCGTTACATTACTGGGAGTTATCGAGGCCCTTGTAAAACTCTCGCTCCCTGTGCTTTTGCAGCTGTTGTTACAGTCAATCAAGAAGGGGCCCGCCTACCGGTATGAGTCACTTTATTACGCGGCGGTGACCATGATTGTGCGCCTTGTAGCGGCCCAGTCAGGCGTGCTAAATACATGGTTCAGTCGCCGCGCATACGAGAGGGCGCGCGGAGAGATGCTGACAACCATATACCATAAGACCCTGTCCCGGAAATCCGTGGGGACCGTTGTCGAGAACGAGGAGGCCATCCACGAGAACGGGGTTGAGGATTCTAACGAGCCTGATTTGCCATTACTGGGCGCTAAACCCCGCACCCCAAAAGGCCGTCTGGCTCGGCTGCTTGAGTTTCTGCGGCTGCGCAAATCTCGCACTGTAAATATTAAGAGGCCGGCCGAGCAGCCGGCTACGATGGGGAAAATCCTCAACTTGATGAAGAACGACGTCTATCAGGTTGCTCAGCGGTTTTGGGAGTTTGCCAGTATCGTCACGAAACCGCTGCAGCTGGTGCTGTCTCTTTTTCTGGTCTGGAAGCTGCTCGGCTGGGCTTGTCTCTTTGGTATAGCCTGGGTTGTCATCATCCAGTTAGCAAACGCAGCCTGCGTTCGCGCATTGATTGCGAATGAAAAGCTTCGACGAGCCGCAACGGATGTGAGACTACAGGTTACCTCTCAATTCGTCGAAGCTATCCGGCACCTTAGATGGTATGATTGGCAGTCTAAATGGCTTGAAAACATCATGGAGGCACGGGGCAAAGAGCTCCGTATGCGGATCGTGACGGGGCTATGGGCAGTCGGTATTGGCGCAACTAACTTCTCTGCCGCTGCTCTTTTCCCCGTGTTTACTTTCTTTGGCTATACCTATATAGCTGGCAACCCGTTGACAGTCGATATTGCTTTCCCCGCGCTGCAGCTGTTCACGATGCTCGAGCAGAGCTTGAAGGAAGTCCCCTCACTCATCACAACCCTTCTCAATGCCAGTGTTGCAATGGGGCGCCTCCACGCCTTTATGGCGGAACCAGACAAGGAGGAGGGCAGTTACATCGATGCTCAATCTGAAATCAGGTTTGACGGTGCTACACTGGCATGGCCTGGCCATCATAAGCCCGTTCTAAAGGATCTGAATTTGAACTTCTCCACCGGTCTAACGGTAGTCTGTGGCAGAGTCGGGTCAGGAAAGACGGCCCTGTTACAAGGCATACTCGGTGAACTGGACCAACTGGACGGATTCTGTCTCCTCCCTAATGAAATGATTGGTTACTGCGCGCAGTCCCCATGGCTTCAAAATATGAGTATCCGAGACAACATCCTTTTTAATTTCCCTATGGATCCCGTCAGGTACAAGAAAGTTTTAGATGCCTGCGCACTTACACCGGATCTGATGAACTTTAAACACGGCGACCTGACCAATATCGGAGAAAATGGTGTAGGTCTTTCGGGGGGTCAAAAGGCACGAGTAGCACTAGCCAGAGCCGTGTATAGCCAGTCCCGTATTTTGTTGCTGGACGATCCGCTTGCTGCGCTTGACCATCACACAGCCGAGTCGATCGTCCGCAAGTTGTTCAAGGGGCCGGGACCCCTCGTTAAAGACCGCACGGTGATCCTTGTTACTCATCGAGTCGATCTGTGTACCCATCTAGCAAACACGGTGGTCGAGATCGATGAGGGGCGGGCCCGTGAACTTGAGGCGGATGAAATTGATAGGGAAATCGAAATACTGTCGCAGCACCAGGGTGCGCCAGGCGCTTCCCGCGAAGAGGAGGCACATGTTGCACTTGAGGAACAGGAGGGTCCTGTGATTCCCGACAAATTTATCGAAGATGAGGCCCGGGCTTCCGGGGGGGTCGTCGCCAGAGTCTACTGGACATACATCAGGGCTGGTAAACTAAAATCATGGGCGCTCCTCATTGGGATGTATGCACTGTTTCGATTCATTATGGTGTTCAACTCCTGGTTCCTAAAGGCGTGGGGCGAGGCGTACGAAGGTATCGAGGCTCAGCTAGGGACAAGCTTGTCGAACCCGTTAATCACGGCGAATCCCACCGCTGTCACGGCAAACACCACTGCCGCCGGAAGCCAGATATTTAGCGGACTCCCAAGCCCAGAGAGCGACGTCAAACCATGGCTGATATGGTATGCCGCCATTGGCCTCATGACTATGTTTTTATCCACTCTCAGTCAGTGCGGTTTGCTACTTATCCTTTACGTAGCTGCCAAGGATCTGTTTGCCCGGGTCATCAGAAAAGTGTCCAACGCTACGTTCCGGTTCTACGACGTTACACCGATTGGGCGGCTAATGAACCGTCTTACTTCCGACATTGGCATGATAGACGGCGGCATAATCCAGCCTCTGCAGGACGTCGCGTTCCACGCTATCACCTGGGCAAGCAGCATGGCGGTCGTCGCCCTGGCGACCCCCGTGTTCTTCGTTTTTGCCCTTGGGATGACCCTTTGCTTTATCCTGATATTTAGGCATTTCTTGCCAACGTCTCAGAGCCTCCGGAGACTCGAAATGGTCTCTCTTAGCCCGCTCATGTCGAACTTTGGGATTCTCGTCGATGGCCTAGCAACTATTCGCGCGTTCAAGGCACAGGCGCACTTCCAGTTCCGCAACATCGAGGTCACCGATGCCTTCCAGAAGATGGACCATTTCTTCTGGAGCCTGCAGGCATGGCTCATGTACCGGTTCGATGCCTTGTCCGCGTTTTCGACGTTCGTCCTGACACTGTTGGCGTTGTACCAAGGCTTGTCGCCCGGTCTGACAGCCTTCGTCCTGACGACTGCTTCGCTGTTCGTCGATGCGACGCACTCTCTGTGCAAAGTTTACGGCCAGTTACAAATGGATTTCGTATCCGTAGAGAGGGTGGTCGAGCTGCTGGACATCGAGGAGGAGCCCAGCGGGGATTTCGTGCCCCCGGCGGCCTGGCCCACGGCCCGCGACGACATCACGTTTGATTCGGTGACGCTGAGGTACGCGCCGCACCTCGAGCCCTCGCTGCGGGATGTGTCCTTCACGATCCCGGGCGGCTCGACGTGCGCCTTGCTCGGGCGGACTGGGTCCGGCAAGTCGACGCTCGCGCTGGCGCTGCTGGCGACAATGCACCCCGAGCGGGGCGTCGTCCGAGTGGGCAGCGTGGACATATCGCGCGTCGACGTGCACACGTGGCGGCAGCGCATCAGCTTCGTGGCGCAGGACCCCGTGCTGTTCCCAGGCACGCTGCGGCAGAACCTGGACCCGCTCGGCGAGCACTCGGACGCCGAGTGCGCGGGCGTGCTGCGGCGCGTGCTAGGCGAGGGCAGCCAGTGGACCCCGGCCTCGCGCGTCGACGGCGGCGGTCGCAACCTTAGCCAGGGCCAGCGCCAGCTCGTCGGCATCGGCCGCGCCGTGCTGCGCCGTAGCCCCGTCGTCATCCTCGACGAGGCCACCGCCTCCATCGACAAGGAGACCGCCGCTGCCATCCACGAGGTCCTGCGCGAGGAGCTTCGCCACAGCACCGTCATCACCATTGCTCACCGCCTCGAGGCCGTCAAGGACGCAGACTACTTCATCCGCCTCGACGCCGGGCGGGTAGTCGAGGCGGGTCCCGCGCCAGGACGGAGGTAGTCGTCTCGGGGGGCACGTAGGTTGGGTGTAACACATTTGATTTTGGACGAAGCGGCCAGAACCGACGAGGGGCCGTTTGAAAAGTTTTTTTCTCGTTACGAAAAAATGGGAGTGAGCCTGGGATGTGACTTTTTTCGGCAAAAGTAATTGGAGTTGGTTGATATATATGTCTGTTTCTAGCATAAGCGGATATTCGTGAGTATTTTGGTTATAGCAAGACTCGTTTCCCTGAGCGGTGAAGTTGAACAGGTGCTTGAAACGTACACCGAAGGATTGATCCTAGGGGATCGAACCATGCGTCTCTATAGGTGCTTCCTCATTTGACGGTAGCTGCCTTTCCCTCACGAAGGAGCCCTTCTGTTAGGTACTTGGGCAGGCGGTCTGCGTGCGTTAAAGTTCTGTTCTACAAGGAATCGTAACTACAGATGGTCTGGAATATCTCGGCAGGAGCTACCGTATCTGGAACATCCATTTCGTCAATCCATTGAGGGAGATTCCAATGCGTTCAAGGGATGGTCGGATTGCCTGCTGTTTTTTTGCCAAAGTGATATGATAGTCTGCGGCCCCCCGGTGTCCGGTTAATTACGGTCCTACAGCTCGTTCCTCGCCGCCGTAAGCAAAGCTTCGTTCCTCAGACTGCTTTTAACGATTATATTAATAAGTCGAAAAATCACTCCGTAATTTAAATTTCATTAAAGCCTGTGAAACCACGTTAATTAATACCTTTTTAATTGCCTCCAGCGGCCCTTCGAAGCCCCTCCGGAGGCACCCGTAGGAAGCTGCTTCCTTTGTTTGAAAGGAAATACAAATGGAGTCCACCAGGACTGTCTTTTGCTGTTTTGATCGATTTATTTTAAGATATCTTTAAACGGATTCAAGTAAAAGAATATGGAAATTCCGGAGGGAAACCCTTTAGGGCCCCCTTGACCTGCCCGCACCCCATTGATGACTATCAGTCGTTAAACCGCTCTTCGATTTGGTAAAAATCGGTTGTATGTGACGTGTCAATGAGCCGGGGTTCTAGTGACTACAGTTACTCGGAACATAGATACATGAGATTTATTCGTGGCAAGAGAGCCATCTAAATGCTCGTTGCTTAACTACTGATTGCCCTACCACATAGGCTCTCTAATATCCTGCTCCAGAGGCAGCTGCTGGGCCCGGTCCCGTCTCCTATGTATCCTCGCATCCTTCGTCCTATTCCCTTTCTTACTTCCTTTTCCTTCGCTCCTATCCAGTAAGCGTTGGAACATTTAAGATTGGAGGTGTCCCCAATCCTCGGTGTAACCACTTCCCATTAAGTCTCTAGACACCTCATGGAGCTTCCTTACGAAAGCAAAGAATTCATTGGCATACTCTTGCGCTACCACTTCCATAACAATACGCAAGCTGCAAAACATGCCCCGGGGGTTTTCTGCTTCGTTCTCAGCTATTTAAGCTTTACCATATGGACTGCAACATCTTAATGAATCACATGAAAAGCCGAAACGGAAGTTTGAAATGTGATACCAAGCAAGGGGTTCGGATCCAGAATCGGCGCCACCCGTGAAAGACCTTCTGGCCGTCGTTTCTTTAGTTACGACACGATCCTTTTCTTGCCTGTGTCAGCCGCTGTATATGGGTCGTGGTGGAGATGTTATTAGGAACTTAGGTTACCTTAGCTGCTGTACTTCTTAAACGATGTCGGAGTTAAAGACTTTTATATCTTTAAATAAAATTGATATTATAGATGCTTCTGCTAAGTCTTTTTTATTTTAAGTAGGTATTTAAAATAGAATCTATTTTCTGCTTATGGTAACCCTTTTAAGTTTCATAGTTTGTTATTGCCATATAGTATTAAAAGTAACGGTTTTAATTATTACATAAAATGACCCTTATACCCAAGCGAGGTGAACGTAAGGGGGCGTCATCGTTTACCACTTTTTTACTCCGTGGGTGCTCGGTACTAAGGAAGCCGAGCTGCTATTGACAGAGTAAGACTGAATTGCTTGGCTCCATTGCGGCTTCCGAAGTTGGCCACTGTATTCTGCCAAATTCCAACCGAGACTCACTAAAATTTATATCTGACATCACTCGCGTAAATGTCATGCACCTGAAGCCAATGGGAACGGCTTAATATTATAGCCGTGGGTCATTTAAGTTGGTTAAAAAGCAAAATTAAGTGCACGTTCCCTTATTTAATACGACGCTAATTAAAGTATTTTAAAAGCCGAGATTAAAATATGCACCTTCCCCCCCAGCTCGGACCGACCCTCATCCTTCTTTATTTTACAAGTTAACCGGGTTATTTTCTCACAAGATACAAACGCATTGTACGGCAGATTCTGTGAGGACCGCCCATCATTTTGATTGCATCTTCGCGTATGCAATTGGTACGAACTGGTTGGGAGCATTCTTCTGCATTCACGTGTCAGAATAAATTCGAGTGATTTTACCAGGTACCTACTTCGTTATACGGGAGCATCAATTGCTGGCTGCCAAGTTAAGCTCGGATTAACTACGAGGCGGTAGGCGAAGGAGCCGTGAATTTGTGGGGTGTTCGCCTGAGATCGTTCGCACCTACAATCCCTAGCATTGTCAGCCAGGGCTGGGTAAACCAACCAGCTTACAATGGAGCCGCCAATGGAAAGGGCTAATACGCCCTCCCATACATCACCATCACCACCAATTGCGCCTCCAGCTACTAGCACTGCCGGTGCTACCGCTGCAGGCGCTAGTACTACTACAGCCGACGCCAGTACCACTGATCATCCCGTACCCAGTTCCCAACTTCCCAATGACAATACGCCCAATACCGTTGTTAATGGCTTGCGCCGCGCCAACGGTGCCAACGATGTCAACGATGCTGGTGCCAATAATCCAGCTGCTGCACCACCTGCTGCCGCATCACCTGCTGCCGCTACAAATGGAAATGAAACTCCAACAGCAACTGGTAACTCTACCCCGGTCTCTCGGACACCTTCCATGAGGCGAGTTCATACAGAGAAGACACAGCCAATGCGCCCGTCTCCCTCTTCAACCATGCCGGTTCATGTTCCTGCCACTCCATCGGCGGGGGGTCAGCAACATCAATTTCAGCGACCCCAGATGCAGCGGTATTCGTCGACAAGTTCTTCACACGGGAAAGTGCCCATAGTAGAGCCGCCCGGATCTTACTCGAGGCAGTCCAGTCAGTACAACAGCCCTAAGGGGTTCCCGTCACCCAATCAAGAGTATCTCAAGGACAATCCTAAATTCATCGACGACAAGGCGCGCCTGACCTTTGCTGTCCAGCAGTCTATCCCAGAAGCTGTGAGAAGGGTGATTAGGGATAACTGGGAGAAAGCTATACTCGGCTCAGAATTTCACCATGCGTTCCTGGTAAGTCACATCCTGTTGTAATTCAAGTTCCCTGTCCCTGAAATGTGATCCGGCATATATCCCTCCTACGGTTCTCATTCCTTCATGGACTACAGCAGCATAATGGCCTCGCCATGCCTACTTGGTTGCCAGACGCTGCTTTGCACGGGAAGCTATATGATAGTGTGTTTCTATTTACCGAATAGGACTTCCCGTCATTATCATGAATGGTTTCGCACTGACTACCGCGGTTCAACATCGCTCGCTGTTTGCAAAGCCTTCGTTTTTATAGCCTCTTGCTAATCCGTCAAGTAGTTAAACGCCGTGATACATCATGCAAACGGGGCCATTATTCGACGTGCCATCAAAGAATTCGGTGGCAAGATGGTATCCGATTCCAAGAACGAGATCATTGAGCAATTCAAGTCCAATGACTTGGATGAAGTTTCCGATTTAATACTTAGCCGATGTAGCAACTACTTCCTCGACAAAGCAATGGAGAAGCGCCTCAAGACTATCGATGCTCGGTCCTTGATTAACGCTCTCGCCCGAGCAGAGCGTCTTGGCTATGAGAATAGCGACGTGCTTGATGACCAGAGGGAGAGAGTCATGCCCACAGTGCCCCCCATGAACCAGGGTCAACGTAGCAGCAATATGCCGCCGCAGCATCCCCGACCCATCGCACAAGCTACACCAAGTAGCCGTGTAGCGGACCTACAATGTCGCATGTGTTGGCGCAAATTTACTAGCAACGCCCCTTATGAATACGTCAGTCTCCTTTCCAGTTTATGTGGTCGAATCTTTGCTAACTGTCATATAGCATGTCCAAAAACAGGTTTGCACCAAACCGCCCCCGAATGCGAATGGGTTCCCCTTCTCATGTACAGCTTGCGGCACCGGCTTCATCACCAAAGTTGGCCAACAATATGTAAGTGATATCTTTCCACAAGGCAGGGTACTCGGACCCATCTGATACCGAATAGCATCAAGCAAACAGTGTCTGCGGAGAACATGCCATGGCCCCAGCGACCCCTAGACCTGCAATAGATACAGGGTCACCTATTCTCCTCTCATCGGGGAATAACAGCCCCATGCCTGCGCCCGCTATGCCAGCGCCGCCTGCTGTCGCATCTTCGCCTTATTACGCCTCAACCCCGGCTCAGCAAACCTCTACAACTGGAATGATATCCTCGAAGGACTTCGATCCCTATTCTCATCTGAACGAGGCGACGTTGGCGAGACTGAATGAGGAACTTCGTCAAGCTGAGATCAGTTTCGCCGCTCGATTCAAAGAAGCGGAAGGGATTCCCGACCCTACTGAGAGGAAAACGAAGCTCGAGGGCCTTCAGAACAGTTTCAGCACGAAACAGAGCATCATACGAAAGAAGTATGGAGTACGCCTCCGTAATCGACGTACAAGAGCCGAGATCGAAGGAGAACGCCAGCGTATGGGATTGAAGCATGCCTCACCCAGTCATCAGGATGACACGCCAAGCTACAAACGCCAGCGCACGGGTCAAGGAACTTATTTATTGGGCACTCAACCGGCGCCTCTCCCCAGTAGCGTGCCGAATAGCCCTAGCAAGCATCTAGCCGTGTCCGACATAAACACTGGGTTGGGAGGTTCTAATGCCACAGCTGCATTGACCGATCCCACGCTTCCTGCCGAATCACAGCCGCAGACGTCAGCGAGTCAAAATGCCGCAAACCAGCCTCCACCTCATAACAGCTTATCTTCACTCCAGCGCAAGGGTTACCGGGTCTCGTCGCACGTCACTCAGCCAGGCCAACCTTCGCCCACTAGAGCTACACAAACCCAGTCGCCCCCTGATCAACGTAGTGGCTCAGCTTCCGCACCGGTTGTTCTCGACGACGACGGCGATTCATCGGACAGCGATTCCGACTCTGACGAGGAGATCCCAGCTTCCCTCCCTCCGGGCGCTAGAAAGCCCAACGGCACGCCTCAGAAGAGCCTCGCCGGATGATTGTGGTTCAGACGATTATTAGCGATTGGGCTGGTTCCCCGGTTGCATCAGGCCCTCCTAATAGGGCTTCCGAGTATGCCTTAGGTCGCTCCAAGTTTTCCAGACAATTTACCCCGCGTCTTTTTGGGAGTAAAAATGATACCCTGGAAAAGGGGTTTCTCTACCTGGGAAGTCTGGCGTTCTTTTACACGGCATGCTACCCTGTCGACAGAAGAAGCTTATTGCGTTTCTTGGTGACTGGGTCGTTCATGGCTATTTCAAAGTACTTGGTTTTAATGTTGCACTTTTGCAAGGGGCATCACAATAATCATCGCATATCTAGACCCTATGATGAGCTCTATTTTTCTCTTAGGACGCCAAAACAAACGAGGCTGTATACTACCTAATTACCTACTTATAATGGCGCCAGCGCAGCTTTTTCTACTGAATACCTGTGTTTCCGTGAGAGAGAGAGAGAGTGTGTGTGTGTGTGTGACTTTTGGTCTCTCCGATAACCACTTAATCAGAACCCTCCACGGCGTAGGAATAATACATTTAGGTATATATTAGGTCGGCATGATACTATGTATCTCTCATTTCCTGACCGATAAACGCCCCCCATCCGGCTTACTCGCTCGCTCTGCAGGATATGTACCCAGAATCCATATGATGATTCCGCCTCTGCTCCGTCCCTCGCTGTCTACAAAGAAAAGAAACAGAGAAAGAAAGGCGCCAAATGCCTCGGAGGTATCGTCGTGATCTAACAATAGTCTTTCAACGTACACACAGACGCACAGAATTTCGACAATTATTCCTACAACTTCTTTCTGGATATTTCCGTTTCGCCCTCCTTTCTCTCCTGTGCCCCCCTCCTCTTCTCTTAAGCGCAACGCAACTTATCGCGTATGTAGACAAGTAGAAAACCAGCGGGTGGGTTGGTGGGCAGCGCTAAACACAGCGCAAAACGCAGAACACGCAAAAAGAAAAATTCAAGCAGCCCGCCCTTCCCCCTTTAAAACTCCGCGCTTCCGATGCCCATGAAATTGTACCTAACACGGCCGGATTCCCGACCAAGGGAGACGATACCCCGGGACCGAAAACGGACCAGTACATTCAACAACAAACCTTTTCTTCTCCATCCCATCTCACCACCCAGCGGCTCGCTCATGGACTCTGGGCTAACCAACTCGTTCAGATAGGGATGTTGGGTGAGATATATATCTCAACCGGTGACGCGGCGGACCCACAGCGTGGTGGGCTCGTAGTCGGCGCCGCGGTCGAGGCGCTTGTAGGCGCGGTGGAGCTTGAGGCCAATGTCGTACGACTCACGCTCGACGTCGGCGAGCTCGCGGCGCAGGGCCTCGACCTTGCGCTTCTCCTGTTCGCGCTTGCGCGCGACAGCGTTGCTCGCGAGCACGCGGTCCGCCGGCATGAGCTCCGTCATCTGCCGGATCGCCGTGTTAATGTTGATGCGCCGGTTGCCGAGCGCCTCGAGCCGCGCGTTGAGCTGCGCCACCCGGTCTCCCGCCGTCACCGACTCCGCCTCGGGCGGTGCCGGCGGCAACTCCTTCTCCGTGCTGCCGCCGCTACCCGTCGACGAGGAAGTCACCGGCCGCGGTTTCGCGTCGCTGCTGGTGACTGGTCTGACTTTGAGCAGCGCATGCCTTCCCGCCCCCGTGGTGGAGCCGCTGGCAGGTCTCGACGTGCTTCTCGTCTCGGAGGGTGAGAGGTATGTCGAGTCGAGACTGATCTTGACTGGTTCCGCGGACCTGAGCCGCGGGCTCTTCTCGTAGCCCGCCACTATAGGACGTCCCCTGTGCATGACTGAACTCCCCGAAGCGCCCGAAGCACCTGAGGCGCCTGAGGCGGCTGAAGAGGGCCTTAGCGTTGGCGTCAACTGTCGGGATGGAGCTTCCTCGTCAATGCTTACTCGGCCAGACTCGGGTTGGTTTGATGTTGCGTAAGTCGTCACGCTGAACCGAGAAGGTGGCTGGACCCAATTGTCTTGGGCCTCGCTAGTAACAGCGAGCTTGGGTTGGTTGTCCTGTTGGGATAATGGCTGTGGCTTGGGCCCTGCTGCTGCTCCACCGATGGATTTTCTTTTGATAGCTTTTTCGTTTGAAGGAACTTGTAAAACCGGCAGGGAAAGCTGAGGCTGAGTTGCAGATTGAGACGGTTGGGACGAGGTGGTGTCTTTCACTGTTTGAAGGGTGTTATTGTTTGAAAGGGGATGGCTTGGATCGGGAGTTGTCTTTGCGGCAGGCGACGGTGGTAGCTGTCCCCCGGCAGACACCTTGTCCGGTAGTATTGTGCTCGAGGCTGCTCCGCCGCCGCTGCTGTCCCCAGTGGCTCTATTTCGAGGCAGAGGTGACGACACGCTTCTGGATTCAGCCGGACTGGCCGGGGTCGAAGCACCAGTACTACGACTGGGTGGCCCTCCCCGCTTGTCGCTCCTAGGCGGGATCTTTAACGGAGCCACACGGAGGGAAGCCGGTGCCGGTATATTCAGAGGTGGAATAATCGGTGTCCGACCGCTTGCGCCTCGCCACTCGGGCCGGGGCGCAGGCTCTGGCTCAGGGCTACTGCCGCGGATGCGGCGCACACGGTCACCGATGGCACTCTGATCTTGCTGAGCTTGTTTCACATGGCGCGGAGAAACCAAAATGTTCCGCGTAGTATTCCGGGTCCCAACTACCTGGGTGAACTCTCGCGGATCTATCTGTGATCGCCGGCCTTTCTCGCTCGTCGTCGGTTCGCCGGTATTTGGATCCCATCGAACATCGTTACCGTATGGCCGCGGCTTCTTAAGGCTGTTGCTGGACGTTTGCTGACGGAGGGCATGGGCTGCGGCATCCGACTCCTTCCGTCGCTCGCGGCGCAGCGTAGGGATATTGCTGCGAGGCTCTGGTTTCGGAGGGCCTGGACGACCCGTGCTCGTGCCGAGTTGAGACATGTCCGGCATGTCGTCGATTGGAGAAACAGAACGTATCCTGAAATAGCAGCGCACAGTTAGTTATATGGTGCTCAGGCGCGGTACATTCTCCTAGTCACCCCTCTCTTGTGCTTGTAGGTATCACCCCGGATGTCTAGAGCCCGGGTTTCTTTCTTCTTTGACCAACCATTGCCGTATCCAACCAACGCTATCCCCTAGCAACAAAGCAGACGCAACGCAGTCATGCGTCAGAAGGAGACCGTACTACACAACCGTCCAAGTCATGGCTCCTTTGTCATTGGCTTATCACCTATGCCATCGAGTCCTGAGTCGTTCCTAGTCCCCGTCCCCCTTCCTGAGCTAACAATGATATTGAATCGAACTGACTTACCCGTCCCTTGGATTCAAGGCATCTGGTGAGCTCGGCGGGGAAACGTCATTGGGCTCGTTCCGGATAATATCGTTTCTCAACTGCTGGGCGGCATAGGTAGCAGCATCTGGTGAAGCGTCCGAATAGACCGAGGAAGCAGGACGGCCGTATTCTGAATTGTGATACGCATTTCTTGACCCTGGCGGTGTCCGCACAGGAGGGGCGAGTGTGTTGCTGGGGAGGCGCGGGGTCAGCATCTCATCTCAACCGCGTGTGAATGACGAAAGAGGTATGTAGAGAAATATAAAATGTAAATAGGCTTTTCAGGCATGAACATGCTGCAGTGAAAGCGACCCAAAATTCTAGTTGAGTGCGTTATGTAGGTCAGGTATGGCTTTGTGAGTTCAGCGCAAGGTGATTGTCGTTAGGTCGCTGCAAGATGCCGGCGTTGGTGGTTTGCTTTGTGTGAGTAGCACTCCTCGGATTTTGGCCTGGCTGAAATTGGACATAGTTCTAGGCTGACAGGTAACAATCCACTCGCATAAATGTATGTAATGTGTGCATGTAGCAAGCCATCTCAACTCAATGGTTTCTGGTAATTGACACAGCTATCCTTGGGTCGCAACGCCATGCGATATGTGCGTTTTCCTTTCAGGCGTGCTCAAGAATTCGACCACTGTCCGTAACAGTCACCTGAGCGTGTGATTGCTCAGATTAATTGACAGATTGCCCGCTGACTGCAGGCAGAAGCAATTCAACGGCCCCGATTCTGGACCGCGAGATGGCGTAGAAAGGAGACAGGGCTGGCAGGGAATTATGCGACAAAGAGACTGCAAATTGCAACTCACCTTGCAGATTCCGTTGGCGGCTCTTTCGGGACGCGGCCGCCTACCACGGCATATTGATACTGGCCGTTGCCTCCGTGGATGCCGCTTCCCATCACGGTGCTCTTTCGTCTTCCCGATGACGATGACGAATGCGCATTTTGCCAGGCTTCCAACTTTGCCCTTGACGGTGTCGGAGCCCCGCCATTTTTCTGGCCCCCTAGAAATCGATCCCACACAGGCATGCTCCCCACAGAGAATTACTGTATCGATTCTTCCGCGCTCCCTCAGGCTGTATACTTCTCCGGCTTCCGGATTCCTCAATTGTGGCAGTCGGGGGCCTGTAGGATCGTCTGCCGGTGTCCCGAGCTTATATCTCGGGGTTAACCTCCTATGGATGTAAGTGGCCGGCTTTTTGGTCGGGATCGAATTGTATCCTGCTGAACATCGAAAATCTGGGTATTGTAAAGGAAAAGAAATGAAAGGAATGTTCCAGCTTATAGCCAGTAGAAAAGGTATTATTCCAGGAGAACAACGATTGGCATGACGTCTAGTAGCCGACAGTTTGACTGGCTATTATTGCGACCTCGAGAAGTTGGGTCAGCCTATTAATCGAATGTTATTTGGAGAACACGCCGAGCAAGTGGTTCCTAAGGATAACGGCCACTTAAAAGATCAATTTGTAAAGGAATGGTAACGGTAGAGTGCTACACCATATTAAGCCTATCATCTAGCCAGGTAAGAACGGACGACGTCCTCTGAGACTCGATAATTGCTCGAGTCGAGAAGTTTTCGCCTGCGGGCAAAGTTGGATTAAGGTCGCGTCTACGGGTTGGAATCCATCAACGAGGGGCCCACTTCCATCGCCAAACTACTCAGGTGGCGCTCTTTGCCCCTGAGCTGCCCTGAGAGTCGGCTCCGTCCGGCTGGCTGGATGGATCACATCAAATTTAAAACTGCACACGCCAACCCCATAGTAGTTTTCGCTCATCGTGGGACAGCGCTTGTTGGATGGACCTTAGACGACGCTTGTTGAAGCAGATGATCCCTGCAAATACAGGCCAGTATCAATGCATTCAAGACTGTGCCGCTGTGAGAGGACATACTACCTATAATTGGGAGACATATAGTCACTTTGATCTACCGGTCCCTTCAGCGGATCACGGATCGGTAGGTATCTTGCCGCAGAGCTTGTCTCGAGACCCCTGGCAATTATTTCATGTGAGCCTAGTTTAAGTCGCAGCTGAACGAAGCATCTTTACGTACTATGTACGAGTCTTCATTTACTGTTATCAAACCAGACATTCCGCAGAATGTTTAACCACACCATCCCAAATCGCTAACACCCGACATTAACGGCATTTGGATGTATACTGACCGTATATAAGTCTATTTACCTACCAAGCTATATACGTACCGATTATAAGAAACTTAGGTAGTACCTTACTATTCGAATTACCCAGTTACTACTTTAGGAGCTATTGCTAAGTATATATTATATTTTGGCCGTAAGTGACCTTAGAGCTGGGTGCGAATAGGCGTAGTCTGGGTATATCCTATAGTGGTTGATTAAACGTTCTGTTATTTTAGTACCTCGACATACCTCCATGGGTACTAAGTAGGCTTAAGGGTAGAAGGCTGCGTGCCCTTTAATCCAGACTTACTGTATTACCCCAGTTCACCTCGAAACCGACTCACACTGCCCAGTCAATTGACATATCCCGAATTGATCCGTGACTTCAGTGAACAAATAACGCCAGCTTATTGGATAGGAAAGTCCAGATGGACCACAACATGCCTGGATATCAACGCGTTAGAAGAACCGCTGTTCTCGGCTACATTGCCGCGTTACCATCCAATCATCGCCTTTCAGTATACCTACTGATGAGGCTCGATGCGAAGTGAGACGTGCAGGAAATTCAGGAGACCCCACAAAGAGGATGCACGAAACGGGACCTGAGCCGCGCTGCATGAAGCCAGAGCCTAGGCCGGTTTGTGTCCCAAGCCGAGCGCAAAACGAAAAGAGATATATGCATAAAGAATTTATGCAATGATGGCTTTTATGGTCACGAATGGCCTCTCACTAAGAGATCCTCATTCCCTCGATAGTCTTCATAGACTTAGACCTCCGGCAGCCTCCGGGTACGCATAGGGATGAACTATCTTTTCAAAGGAACAGGATAATGAACCTGTGATAAGAGCGAGCACTCTGATTTATATGTAGAATTTCGGTTAGCGAGTCATACATACTAGGTAGAAATCAGCTTTTGTAATTCATGCCTCAGAATGGCCACATGTTGCCTTCCAAACAAATCCTTGCTACCCCGTAAGCCGAAGCCCAACAAGGAATTCTGTATTAGCTTATACGAACATATCGTCGATGGGCCATCGGATATCTTCGCAATGAGAGTGACTCCACGCGTACCAGCAGGAGTGGCAGACATCTCACTAATACAGGCGATTTTGACCCAGCCTTATGTCTTACAGCGTCCTCTAGCTGCTTGTAGCAGCGTATGGATAGGCATAGTAGAGATCGATAAGAACTCTTGAGAGACAAGGCCATGGCTAATCCCGAGCGATTCTATGACAACAAGCATGTCCCATTGCTACGAGAGCATCAAAGCGGGCTTAGAGTACAGCTATTAACCTTATATACTTAAGTAATCAACCTCCAAGATTCGAGCGCGCAGGTGTTCCTTATCAGACTTTTTTTCCATGAACTTACCTGCATATCCGTAACACATCTTGTTGACTAGAACGCGAGGACCTGTGTGTCGTTGTTAGGTGCGCCGTTTTCGTATGAAATCCTCATGGCCCTCCTTACAGACCTACACAATCGTTCCTACGGAGTGCCCATCCACATGCCTCCAGCGTACCTGCGTGGGCATCTTTACGACGTACGATAGGTACCTAGGTACATACAAGGACCCAACGGCGGCACCCACTGCGGCCCCCATATGAAGGACAGGGGAACATCGGACCGGATCCACTAACTTCCGACCCAAGCCGTCAGCCGGCTAATCACCGGTGCTTTAAAAACATCCCACCAGCTAGCGATTTCTAAAATGTCGTCTGGAGCGGACGGGCGTGCCCCTCCACCGGGACCTGGCAAAAAGTCTCCTCCTCAAGGGCGAAACAATAAATCTCCGTTTGTTGCCCAGCTCCAGGATATTGAGGAGGTATCTGAGCCCGAAACAGTTAAGCAGGAGCAGCGAGTCGAAGCTCATTCACGCGATTCGAATAGCCTTACCACCTTCGACTGGACCAGACAATTAATTGAGGCCGCGACGAGCATTCTCCAGAAAATGGCTGCTCCCTACCAGCCGCAGCTCGTCTTCGTCGACGGCTCCTTTGCGGATCTGGCGCAGGAGATGGCCGATTATTTGCAAATCGGCGACGAAGCAAGACCTCTGCTCGAGAAGGACGACAAAGATGAAGTTCTTAAGAAGATAATCATGGCGTCTCCGGCATTGAACGCCAGACCCGAGAAAGAGTTTACTTCCGCCTACAACCTCCTCGTCTACCTAGTCCTGCAATCCGAGAACGTCGACAAGCTCCTCCCGCGCGTTGCCGACAATCTGACCAAGCCCATCACTTCCTCCCCAGTCAATGGCCCTGGCTTGGCCCTGAATGCTCTTTCCAACATCTTTAACCTGCTCCAGCCCGACAACCGCTTGCGGTACAATGTCTTCGGGGCGATAATGCGATTCGTTAAGCAGAATGGGCTTTTTGATAACATCAAGCGATATTTACCTAACCTGGACGTATGGTTCCAGCAGTGGGAAACAAGTGTGGAGGACCAGCGGAAACTGTACGAACTTATTGCCGATGCGGCGCTTGAGTCTGGTGACGAGAAGTAAGCAGCTATTCTTAGGAATTTGGATTGGACAATGTGCTAACGGCATTACATCGTAGGGCCTCATATGAATACCTTCTTAAGGCTCTTCGCCTCTTTGAAGAGGGCGAGCTGAAATCGGAGGAAGCACAGCGGCTTTCGCTCCGCGCCGTTAAGACGGCTCTCCTTTCCCCCACTCATTTCGACTTCCAAGACCTCCTGATCTTACCCGCCGTGCAAGCCCTCTCCGACTCTCACCCCGTCTACTTCGAGCTCCTAGAGATCTTCGCCGAAAAGGACTTAGAGGATTACAACGACTTCGGAGAGGAACACGAGGGTTTTGTGGAGAAAGAGCACCTGGATGGTGAAAAGCTACACCGCAAGATGCGCCTCCTTACTTTCGCGAGCTTAGCAGCCAGCATCTCTAGCCGCGAAATCCCATACAACAGCATCGCCAAAGCACTACAGATACCGACGGAGGAGGTCGAGTTATGGACTATTGACGTCATCCGCTCCGGACTGGTCGAGGGCAAGCTGTCACAACAGAAGCAGGTGTTCTTGGTTCACCGGACGACGTATCGGGTCTTTGGCGAGAAGCAGTGGCGCGAGCTGGGCGACCGCATCGACAGCTGGAGGTCAGTACTTCGCAACGTTGCCACCACTCTCCGCAAGGAGCAGGCCAACGCCGAGGCGCAAAGGAAGCGTGAGCAGGACGAGCTGGAGCGCAAGATGGCGAACGTCGGCGTCAGCAGTGGCCAAGGGGGCTCCGGAGGTGGACGGCGTGGCGGCGGTGAGCGGGCTCCGAGAAAGGAGCGGACAGAAGACGACGACTAGACTCCTCCGGAGTGTAATACCCCCCACACTCTCCGACTTTTCGACCTGTTCATTGAAAAGGTTATATGGCGTACGGCATGGCGATGTGAGAGGATTGTGTGCGGTGTTCTAATACTGAGACGAGCCACGCCGGTTGAGGAGAGACATATAGGACCCTCCTCATGATGAATACGACCGCATCCCCAGGTTGCGAGCACCTGGTTGAAGGGTCTTCGATAGCATAGATAAGGCTATAGATAAAAAATTAAGGGAATGCCTCCGCAATGACCACGGATAACTTCTATACGGAAAGAATACAGTGATGGGGGGAAAAAGAAAGGAAATTACAGGTATTCTGTCTCGGAGTGATACGGTGAAAAGATGCTCTCCCTCCTAAGAACGCAGCGACTACACCGCGACGCATTCTGCCTCGCTCAGCCTGCGACCACCATGCATCTACCCATTAGTGTATTTTTCTCTATAGCCATCCCGATCGACACACAAACAACTCCACCAAGTAGTAGGTAGATCCCCCGACCTCACGCAGCCGGACTCTCATGCCTCAGGCCTACTGTAGCTCCTTGCCGAGGCGGCGGGTGAGCTCCTGCTGCGTCTTGCGGTAGACGTCGTCGGGCTCGGGGCGGGCGTCGACGGTGATGACGCGGTCCTGGCGGGCGAAGTACTCGACGACAGGCATGCTGGTCTCGACAAAGGTGCGGAAGCGCTTGCGGATGCTGTCGGCGTTGTCGTCGGCGCGGCCGCTCGTCTTGCCGCGCTCGAGCAGGCGGCGCTCCATCTCCGACTCGGGACAGTCGTAGAAGAGCACGAAGCGGGCCGGGCACACGGCCTCCTCGAACTTGACGGCCTGGTCGAACTTGCGCGGGAACCCGTCGATCAGGAACTTGCCCTTCCTGCCCCTAAGGTCGCCCTTGCCGGCCTGCACCTGCACCGGGTCCGCCCCCATGGCGGCCGCCATCGCGTTCTCCAGCAGCTGCACCGTCCCCTCCATCGGCACGATCTGCCCGTTCTTGATGTAGTCCCGGATCAGGTCGCCGAACTGGCTTCCCGGCCGGTCCTGCTCCGCGCGCAGCAGGTCGCCCGCCGACAGGTGCGTGAACCCGTAGTCGCGCACCAGCCGCGCGCACTGCGTGCCCTTGCCCGCGCCCGGCCCGCCCAGCACGAAGATCACCGTCACGTCCTCCGGCGAGAAGGTCGGCGTCGACTTGGTCGGCGGCGCGATCATCTGCGGGTTGGTGGTGCCTATCACCCCCTGCGCGGACTGCGATGGTACCGGGGCGGTCGACATGTCTGAGTGGCGGTGTTAGTCGCTCCGCTTCGCTCGCTGGAATAGGGGGGGATGTGCTTTTGCGGTGCAGGCTGCGCGCGGCAACGCGTCGCCAACGATGCACATAGTGCTCGCGACGCCGCCCCCGCACGACAGCGGTAATCGATTAATCGCAGGAGAAGACGATAGTAGAAAGGCCCCAGACCAAACTAACCTGCTCTTGTCCTGGCCAACAAGACGTAGCCTCCCGTTCCAGCGGCGATGATGAGTAGGAAGGGCCAGAACTTGACCTGGTTTCCGGAGTTCTTGGGCGGTTGTGTGCTGTAGGCTCGACGCGGCGCGTTCCGCGAGTGGAATCTTAGGATAGGGGATGCTGATGACGATATTGTTTTTGTTGGTTGCGCGGTCGTGGTCCGGAAGGATGCCGTCGTTGTTCGACCGGCGAAAAGGTGCTTGCAGGATGATCGCGTCACCTGCCGGCAGAGCAGCCGCTGCATGGCAGGAATCGTCATTTTTGAGGAGGCGCGTGGGGTCAAGTATGGCAGGATTCACTCTAGCTGGATGCACCGAGACACACAGGTGAGAGCAACCTTCCTTGATTTTTTTTTGCTTTGATTGCAGATGCGGCAGCTACAAGCAGAGAGACCCAATTGGGGATGCATGTGAGTGGGTCAGGGGACCAGATAGGCCGAAAACCTTATCTCCAAATGTGGACAGCGTCATTGTGCGCGGCTCCAGTCGCAGCTGTAGAGTATCAATAGCAAAGGAGAGTAGCACTTGTCACTCGGCTGGCATCGTAACTAGCACAACGCGTCATAGTTTCCCATCCTTCGCTTCAATAAACGAGTCGCTCATGTCTTCACTGAATAGGAATCAAAGACTAAAATGGCTCCAGCTACGGATTAATCACGGGATTGCCGTGGGTATTTGGTGTTCAGTTATCCGTTGTTCATGGTAAATTCAACGCGACCTTGATATTCGCGGATGAAAGGGATACCGAGCTAATCTGAAGGGTCCGCTCGAAAAGGGGCAGCAGGCGCGGAAGAAAGTCAATAATTATTTGCGCCGCACCTGTCTTAACGCAGCGTGGCCCATTCTTGTCCCTGCTCTCGGTTCGATGCACCTTGAGGGCAAATCCGCAATATTTCGAGATAATTTCCTGCTTCAGACATTTCATATACCTATTTCACAGGATAAACGGTGAGTGAATACCGTTCCAGAAGAGGTCGACAATACACCTTCCAGTGAGTTCTTTCTCTACGTCGATGCTGAGTCTGGCGAGCATTTCCGTAATCACCTCATAGTAAATTCGTAGATAACAATATAATACATTACATAAGTTACGAGCTTATATTTGGAGAACATCTTCGTAATGCCAAAAATACAAATGTGCATACGAAGTGCGTGTGCTCATAGAGCCTTCGAGGTCGGTGAGACCCACTAATCAAGCTGCTTGAGCGCTCCCGAAGTAGCTCCACACAGCACACTTTAGGTGCCAGATCTCTCTCGGCCCGGCTCGTTCAGGAACACACAGGCACACGCATACTTACTTACGTGCGTAATACCAGCAACTCCACCCTCGATACGACCGCGGTCCATACGGGCCCTTACGGGATGGCATCCCTACCTACCCGGCTCAGTAGCAGAGAATACCCCCCCTGCACAAGAGTAGG